>JBBMEG010045118.1:0-18098 GCA_037832605.1 Cyclanthera cordifolia | reverse complement strand
GTAACTTGATATTTGATTAATAATTTTATTAATTTATTAGATAAAATAAAAATTTAAGATATATGATTTTTATCATCATATATACATAATCTTATAAAATTTTAGGTATTAATGTGTATCCGTAAATCGAAAAATTCATAAATTCAATTCTTCACCTCGTTATTTAATAAATATAAACGATTATGAACTTTGTAGTTAACCTTATATAGAATAAAAATGTTTACAAATAAAAATCCACATCCAAATTGTTAGTAACTCATCTTCTAAAATCTACATCAAGCGAGCTATTGTAACTTCTCCATAGAAATCAACATCCAAACGAGTTATTGGCTGTACAAAAATCCACATCAAAACAAGCTATTACTATAACCATTATTCTTAATCACTCAAAATAATTCTTCATTTAAATCCTCAAACTAACTCATCTTCTAAATATGTCATCCAAACAGTCCCAAACCTACCCCTAACATTTGTTTTTTTGGGTATTTCATATTTTATGAATATATGTCACAAACATAGTGTTTGTTGGGTTTTTTTTCTTTTTTTTTTTTGTTAAATTTTAGAGGTGTTTGTTAGTTTAAGATTAGCGTCAGCGTTAGCAAAATTTGTTGTTCTAAATTGTGAAATTATTTTTGAAAAGAAATTAACTTGCATTTATCAACCAAAGTATCCAACAAACAACAACAACCTTAGAAGGAATAATCTCCCAATTATTCAAAAAATAATAATAATAATAATAATAATAAAAAATAATAATAATAATAATGAACTCCCAATTCGAACCGCTCCAACCAAGAAAAGCCACCAGCAAAACCTCTTTTAAAAAGATAGCAAGTCTATGGTGTCACAATCATAACCAAAATGAAGTAGCAAGATTCTATATAAGAAACGAACTAGCTATCATGATCCATCACAGCTCTGGGTATTTTTTATAGTCTTTGAACGTAATATGTCGTGCCCAAGAATAAGACTTGGTTCATATACTTTAGATGCAGAGTATCTGAGACATGCAAGTAGATGTATTTTTAAGTTAATAACCTAAAACGTTTACCACATGAGACCAATGTGTGTTAAATCGGAATAAGAGACATCAATTATTATTCTGAGTCAAGATATGAATAAGTGTTTAGGAGGTGACGGCAGATTCGATGTACGGTATCAATGTTACAAAGTACCAATGATAAGAGTAAGGTTATTTGTAACAGTCCATAGGAAATTTGATGTATCACAAAAAATGGCATGTCGTGAATGCATAGGTAGAGATTTATCGGTGATGCAACTTTCGAGTGGGTTGGTTGCTTGTGATGTTGAGAGAGTTGTTCTCACGTTGTCGATGTTGATACTATGAACAAGTGGTTGAAAAGGTTTTAGATTCCAAATTTATGTGTTTTTCCTTGTACACGCACCTAATAGAGGATGATGGAATTTTATGTTATGAGCTGACTCCACTAGTTCATAAATCAAGAAGAAATTGTAAAATCAATTAACAAGAATTTCAATCAAGTTTATTTTCTTTTTTGTGACTGAAAAGACAATACATTATGTTTTTCTAAAATGGATGTCAGCAACTTTCTCCTATGGCAGAACTTCTCTCTTCCTATTCTTCGGAGCTATCGCCTTTACCCATATCTCACAGGCGAAAAACCCTATCCTCCAAACTTTCTTCCTTTGTTGAATCAAGCAGCAGCTCCACAACCCCTCCTCTGATCGTTAATCCATAATATGAATTTTGGTTTGCTATGGATCAACTTATTCTTGGTTGGTTATATAACTCCATGACCAGTGATATTGTTGCTCTGCAAGTTATAAGGCATGGCAACTTTACCCATCTATGGACTGCTATTCAATAACTCTTTGGTGTTCAATCGAAGGTTGAAGTCGCCTATTTGCATCATTTATTCCAGCAACACGCAAGGGTTCTCTGTCCATGACAGAATATTTAAGGACTATCAAGACTCATGCCGATAATTTAGCACTCACTGGTAATCCAGTATCTGATAGTGATTTCGTAACACAAATTTTGCAGGGACTTGATACTGAATATAACCTGGTTGCTGTCAAAGTTCATAGTCAATGAGACCTTAAATGGACCAATTTACATACTATTCTTCTTGAATATTAGGTGTCCCAGCAAACGAATCTGCTACTTAATCAATCGTCTCCTACTTCATCTCGTAATTATACTAATTATGTTGATCACCGTTCTCAATCAGGACATTCTTCCAAAGGATCTGGATCTGGTTCCTTGACTACTTCTAGTGGCTCTCAACAAGGACGATCCTCTAATAGAGACAACAGAGGTCGAGGCCACCAGAACAACATGAGCTTCTCCTCGACAAATACAACGCCTCGATCCAATAACTCCTCTTGTCCAATCTACAGTCGCTCTAGGCACAATGGTGCTATGTGCTACTATCGATTTGATGAACATATGGTCCTCAGCCCACCCAACATATGACAAATGTTCTATGTGTTCCATCTGTCTCAAAGAAATTGCTAAGCATAACTCAGTTAACATCTACTAATCTTGTTATTATTGAATTTCATTCTGATTACTATTCAATTAAGGATAAACATACAGATCAAATTCTTCTGAGAGGTTTGGTCCGTGATGAGTCCTATACCTTCAACGATGTGGACTTTACTATGGTCTCTTGTACAGCATCTTCGACAGAAAATAAAGCATATAGTAGTTAACATACTGTAATTTTTCCCTTTCCCGGACTCAGTCTGTTAATATTGCTATAACAAAGTATACTTGGCATAGAAAGACTTGGACATCCATCTTTATCTGTTTTATCCAAATGTTGAATGAATTTAATTTACAATCCACATCCAATTCATCTCTGTTTTGTGAAGCCTGTAACTTTGTCAAATCTCATGTCCTGCCTTATTCCTCTTTATTATCTATAACATCATCACCAATTTGATTAGTACATATGGATGTTTGGGGGTCGTATCATGTTAACTCTATGGATGGTTATCGTTAGTACGTCAATTTTCTTGATGATTTCAGCCGATATGTTTGGATTTTTGCGCTAAAGCTCAAAAGTGATACATTTATTGCCTTTCGTCAGTTTTGCAATATAGTGCAGGTTTAGTTTGGATTAAATATGTTCAATTTGACGGTGGCAATGAATTCATCCATATTCATCACCTGTGTAAAACCAATGGTATCTCTGTTCGGATATCTTGTCCTTATAGCTCTCCTCAAAATGGTCGTGCCCAGCCAAACATCGACAGTAGGTTGAAATTGGCTTAACGCTGCTAGCTCAAGTGTCTCTTCCACTTCATTTTTTGTGGCACGCATTCCTTGTGGCAGCCGTGCATATAAATTATATGCCAACACCTATTTTGCAGAAGCGATGTATCAACATCTACGAGATCATCGATTCGAATATTTGATCATTTGTACTTAAAAACAAATAGAACACATAAAATTGAAGACTCTTTGCGGTATTTATTGAAAACTATATGTACATTATTTAAAGACTATTTGTTATACTCATTAAACTTATCAAACACAGATTTATCGTCTTTTTGCTTGGCCCGCTCCAATTTCCTCATATGAACAATTGTTTTCTAAAATGTTGCTATTCATTTTATTTTTTTTCATTTTTTTTATTCTCCATGAAAATCTCTTAAAATTAATAATGGTTGCTTGTCGAAAATTATTTATCTTTCAAATATATAAATTAAATAGAGAATAGACCTCAAAGTTTATTGTTATTATTTAGTTTTTTGACGGGTAGACCTCAAAGTTAAAAGAGGATTAAAAGTTAATTTTTTTCTAAAATTAAAATAAGTATCCGCATTCAATTATTCCATTATTTAATATCTCAAAAAAAAAAAAAAAATCCATTATTGAAGAGGGCAAGTCACTTTCAAAATCAATGTTTCCGCCCACGTTTCTAAACTTGTGGCTACAAAAATTTATCCGTCTATTTTCGTCTCAGACGAGCAGTTGACCTATTTCAAAAAATTAAATTAAAAAAAAAAAAAATCAATATCTATTTTAGCTTTTTTTTTTTTTTTTTTTCATTATTATTGAAATATCATTTTTTTTGTTAAAAAATAGGTTAAAATATCATTTTGGTCTCTAAATTTTTACTTTTGTTGCATTTTTGTCTCTAAATTTGCAAAAGTTTAATTTTAATTTTTAAACTTTCAAGTTTGTTCTATTTTAGTCTCTCAACTGTCAAAAGTTCACGTTCGGTCGCTAGACTTTAATAAAAATTTAAAATTGGTCCTTATGATATATTTCAATTAAAAATTAAATGAAATTGGTTCAATGATGTTAATAATTTCAATACAAGTAAAGAAAATATGTGAATATATTTTTAAAGTTTATAGGGAAAGATGATTTCTTTTTTTTTTTTTAAATTAACAAAAAAAATTATAATAAGAATTAAATTTAAGTTTTTTTAAAAGTCTAGTGACTAAAATTGAACTTTTAGAAGTTTAGGGACCAAAATAGAATAAATTTGAAAGTGCGGGGACCAAAATGAAACAAACTTGAAAGTTTATAGATTAAAATTGGACTTTTGAAAATCTAGAGACCAAAATGGAACAAAAATAAAAGTTCATGGACTAAAATTGGACTTTTGAAAGTCCATGGACCAAAATGGAACGAAGGTGAAAGTTTAGGATTTAGGGTTTAATAATAGGTAGGAATGAGAATTGGTACTAATAAAATATAACTCTAATGATATGATGTAAACCTAGCCAGTAAATAGAGATGTCCATTTTTTCTGCAAAGTCTACACCCGCCTCTAATAGGACAGTGACTCTCAATTAGGTGGTGTATGAGAGAATGGGTGGAGGTAAAAATTTTCACATTCCTAATTCCCCATTTGCATATTATATTATATTATTTAATACATTTATATAAATAAAGTTCTAGAAATGTTTATTTAGGTGGATTTTTTTTTTTTACATAATTAAATTGAAACTAATAAACATTTATTTTAACTATTGAAAAAAGTATAAAAAAAATTAGTGAACTAATTAATATTTAGAAAGTTTGTAAAAACTTTGAAATAAGAAAAGAAAAAGAAAATAAATTAAATAGTGTATGATTCCTCGCTAGAAAACCAATCCTCGTGCATTTCCTGTGGGAATCACCGTCCCGTGCCCCGAAAAATTGTGTAGTGAATTTTGCGGAGACATGAATTAAAATGTGTAGCAGGGATGGAGACGATAAAATCATCTCCATCTCCACACGTCGTGGACATCTACAAGTAACTAAGAAGTAATGTATTTAAATCTCTCATTCTCAAATATTATTAAATTAAAAAAAAGGAAAATTTGAGCACTCAACCAAACAAGAGTAAATGTTGAACAAGTATAAGTACATGTTTAAGATTAAGAAGTTAAAATCTCATACGCTTAATTATTATTAACTAAAAAAACAAGAATTCGAAACACTTACCATTTTTGTAAAAGAGTATGATGCCTTGGCCTATTCAACTAGGATTAATAAAAGCATAGTTTCAAATTATGTATAACCTGATAATTTTCTATAATTCTCAAAGATAAAACCTTACTCTTTATTAAACAAAAGAGAGTATTTATACACAACCAAGTTAACAATTTATAAAACTGAAATAACCAACTATCTATCTTATTAGCCTCCCTCAAACTCAACCTCAAGAGCAACTAGGCATGAGTTTGGAAGATAAGAAATGAATTCTATGCGTAGCTAAAGGTTTGGTGAGAAGATCTGCAGGTTGTTCATCACTCAATACAGAGAACAGTTAGATATCTCGAGAAGCAACTTTCTCACGAATGAAATGATAGTCAATTTCCACATGCTTTGTTCGTCCAAAGAAGAGAAGAGTGATTATCACAATAAAGCTCAGGAGGTGTTTTCAAATAAATGAACAATTCCTTTATAAGTAGTTCACACAATCAGTATAGCTCTGCAGTTGTGATAGCCAACACACAATATTCTGCTTCTGTAGATCTTTGGGCAACTGTGCTTTACTTCTTCAACATTCATGGGATTGGATTAGAACCTAGAAATATTACAAAACCTGATGTTGACCTTCTATCCAAGGAGTTTCCTGCCCAATCTGAATCACAGAAGGCTCTCGAAGTGAGATGACCAGATTGAAATAGAAGCCTTTTGTTCATAGTGCCTCTTATATATTTGAAAAATCGTTTGACATTCGTGATATGTTGCAGAGTTGGAGAATGCATGTGTTAAGACACTTTGGTGTCGTCGCCTAGATGTATCGTCGGTAGAGTGACTTTCGACTCTTCAACGACGGTGTTTGTAGCCTTGAAATACTGCTCCATGTCAAACAGGAAGTTTTTCAAGGCTTTGGCATCTCGAGCGCCTCGGAAAGGCTTTGGCTCAGGGACCTTGATTTTGTTCAGATGAACAACGCCTCCAGTTGAGGCTTTATTACCCACCGCCATCATGGTGAGGTTTACACGGGAATTCATCTCGCCCAATTCAGTCTTGAGGTCGTCGAGTGCCGCTCTGACACTTTTTGAAAAGCTTTCGACTAACTGTCCAATCGACATTTGAGCACTTTCAATTTTCTCAATGCGCTCTTCCATATGGGCAATAGAGTCCGATGAACTGTCACCACGCTCGAACATATCGAGTCATGAGGTTTTGCGTTCAAGGTTCTCGACCCTCATCATCAACTCTTGGACGTGCATTTCGTCGATGCGGCTAGCTACCACGTCAATCATATCGGCTTTGGAACTAATCTCTTCCAGGCGAGATTCCAAGAACCGGATAGTGTCTTGGTGCTCTTTCAAATAGAGCATCTCTTCTTCTAACTCAATCAACGGGTCGACGTGGACCTTGCCCATCCTTTTCTTCTCGGCCTTCTGGAATTACTTTTCAAACAGAGCTAACAAAGCTCTGATACCTTTATCATGGGTTTCGTGAAAAGGTTTTTGAAAGAGAGAGAAAGAAGATTTTGAAATACGTTTGTCTTTGAAGTTATATGACAAGATGCAATAAGTGGCACAACAAGTAGGTTGCATTCATCATATAATAGCTTAGTATGAGGGAAGCTTCAAGAGTCATACCCCTCCAATAGTACATTCTGAACCATTTTTGATGTGAGAGGCTTGAACGTCAAAATTGCGAGGAGTCATACGGCTTCAGAACATAAAGGAAAATACAATAACATGAAAAGTAAATGTTATACTAGGAAAGCATGATAAAAAGAGGTCTAGAGGTTCATGTGGCCATGTGCAACACGTATTGGACAAGCAAGACTGTGACACTATGCTCGCTATGGTTGGATAACCCATTTTCGAAGCTTTAAAAACACGTGCCCAAACCAAAAGAGCAGTAGTTCAACGACATTAGCGAACGTCGAAGGACAATGTGGTCACAGGTTCGAATCCCCTTATCCCCAATTGTTGTAATCTCAAAAAAAAAAAAAAAAAAAAACATTATAATATAAATGTGCATTCATGTCTATTATGTGAACAATATGGAAATAGAATTGATTCTTTCTTACCAGATTGCTCCTTAAAAATTAAAATAATAATAAAATAATCACATAAGAAAAAAAAAAGCAATACATTAAAGGAGGTGTTTGAGTTACCATTAATAAAAGGAGAGAATGAGAAAGAGAATGATTTTCCGTGTTTGAAGCATCGAGAATCATTCCTCTCATAATCATGTTTTCCCAAAATTACTTTTTTTATTCTCTTCATAACTACTTTTTACTCTCCTCATAACAACTTTTTATTCTCTCCATAACTATTTTTTACTCACATCATACCCATTATTTTAGTTTTCTCATTATCATTCTCTTCACCCAAACACAATTAATCATTCTCCCCATAATCATTTCCTTAACCACAAACACAATTAATCATTCTCCCATAATCATTCTCTTTTTCATTCTCCCTCTAATTCTCATTTTTTCCGTAATCATTCTCATTCTCTTTGTCTCAAACACATTCTTATTGTATTATAAGAAAGTTTGTGACAATAATTATTAATCAAATGACTATAGTTATTTTTTATAAGTCATATTTATAATTATTTTTTAGATTTGATATTAGTTTTATATTGCCAATGTTTCATTGTAATTGGTCTGGTCTTAAAAAAATTAAAAATAAAAATTTGTGATGGGCCTTGCAAAATTTTCAATTTTCTGCAATTTTTGTTGGGCCGAGCACGTGAAGAACAAATGGCCGTGTGAATTTTTGTTGAAAAATGGTAGCAAATGACAACTTTGACTACTTTTTGTAACCTTTTTCAATTAATAGTTAAATTGAGAGTTAGGATAGTGAGAGAATTATTATTCTTTAAAAAATATTTTTTATTTCTTTTTAATTAAAATTATATATTAAAAACATCGTCGATCCACATTCAAACCAACAACTTATTAACCGAATGGATCAGTTGCGCAGTTGTTTCATTGTTTGTTATCCCTTCCCAATTTGTACTCAAAAAAAAAAAAACCAACAACTTATTATTTTTAAATTTTTAAATTAACAATTCAACATTTTAATATTTCCAACCATTTTTCAGCTTTATTATTTAAAACAAAAAAATCAATAGTCGTTTCGTTGAAGTGGTTAGGATTTCACGTTCTTTAACTTTTTTTTTATTATTAAAAAAAGGGGTCGTACGTTTTTTTTTTTTACATAATATATACATGAGACAGAACCGGATCAAGTTGCTCAACGTACATTTATTTACAAATTATATACGGGAGCTATATGACCTTTGGATAGATTTATTTATGTTCTAAATAATGTATATGTATCTATTATTAACATATGTTTTTTCACTCACATACAACGCGTACCTACACCGCACAAGAAGTCGATGACGATGATTGGTTTAAATATTTCTTCATGAGCTTGGTAGTTTCATGTATGTACATCTCAGTATGTACACTTCAACAAACTTTGTACAAAAGTAAAAATACATAAGTAACACATAAAGGTACATATCAACACATACACTACATCGTTACATCTCTTAATATACACATTTTCAGTCTTAATTACAAAAGTTTGAATATTACAACTCTTCACCGTCTTTCATAATTCATACAGTGAGGTACATACTATCACAGAATATGATAAATAACAGTTAGATTCCAAAAAATAGCACAATTGGATCAGAAATATGCATATAGATTAAATACATGCTTAGATAGTACCGTGTACTAAATATATACATACACAATACAAACAACTTTTTACACAATTTACGGTTTCAATTGGTCGATTTTATTGAAATGATTTACAAAAAAAAAATCCCTAAAAATTTGCTAGGGATTCAAACTTCTTTTAAATAAGATCACATGCACGCCAACATCATTTGAAATATCAAACGACTAACCTATTGGAACACCTCGAGCGAAGAGCTTGAAAGGGGTGATTTTCATATTTGATGATTTTAAGGTGGAGACTTCTAGATGTGCACTAGTCGGAACCTTCTAGTGTAGTGATGTCAGAGTTTGGGTGAAGGAATTAGGCCTCTTATTATTATGGTGATCACCGACAATTAGACGAGAACTTCAGTATCGTACGCAACTTCAAGATTCGGGGACCATAAAACCCTCTTCAACTTACGATTTACAAAGAGGATGGGCTTTTTTTTAAGCAACAAAGAAAATGGTGAAATTTAACGGCTAATGTCTGTTCTATATCTCATCCACCATTTTTTTTAAAACATTTAAGTATTAAGTTGGAATTGTGTGATATGAAATATCCAAAAAAAAAAATTTAATTTCAAAGACAAACGGTTAAATATTTTGTTTAATGATGGTCAACGAATATTTTTATTTTTTTAAAGAGACAATAATATATTTCTTTAACAAATAGTTATTTACACAAAAATTTTGCACATATATTTTTTTTTTTAATCAACCATAATTATTCTCAAACAAAATCTCGGGAAAAGAAGACATAAATTTAATTGCTAAATAAGTTTAGCCATTTGCCTGATTAATTCCTAAAATTTTCTCATTTTCTTTATTGTCCCATTTTTGTTTATCCAGTCTCATGAGTGGGCTCCACTTGGTGATATAAACATTAGGTTTAACTAGCAAAATGTCTAGTCTTTTGAAACTTAAATAATAAATGTCTAAACTATTTTTGAGTTAAAACAAATGTCTAAAAATCTAAATCAGGAGAATAAATAAAAAATAATTAAAATGCAAAAGACAATTATGCCCCCACACAATAATTTTACCGAATTTCCTATAACCAAGCATTTTAAAAAAATATATACTTAAAAAAACATATTTTGAATTCCTGGGAACAGTTGAACATAAAGAAGAGAAAAGACTCTTCACATCCCTTCACCCCATAACTGAAACTAGTACCGAATCTAGAAGAAAGAAGACATCACATGCATCAGAGACAATGCCCCCCAGTCGTGATCAAAACTCATTGTTAATATCAGAGAAATCGCTGCTACTTTTTTTGTAAATCGACCGACCACATCACTTCTGGTGAGTGAAACCTACCCACTAACCCTCTCTAATCTAGCCCAACTTGAGAGCCTGCCATCTTTGTCGCCGTCCACTTCCACCGTTGTAACCCCAAGTAAGACTTACGGTCTAAAATAGCAAAGAACCACCACCCACCCTCCCCCTTCACTCCCACAAAAAACCGATGAATACAGCTTAGATTTAAGTTGTTCACTAGAAAAAACAAAAAACTCTACTTTTTAGGGATCTTTTAATGTTTGAAATTTTATTTTGTTTTACTGATATAATAATAACAGATATCTAAGTAAAGCCAGCTCACTCGATCAAATGGCTAAAGACCGTGAACCACGAAGACAACGAGACTGTGTAACAGGTGCACCCAAATGGGGGAGGGATAGACCACCAACGATAGACCCCTACCACACAAGATCAGTAGTAAAAAAGCACCAAACTGAACCAATGGACCCCCGCAGGAAGATTCGAAGAAGGAACTAGATGAGGTAAAAACAAATTGAAAAACATAATATAGTTTTGAAATAGTGATGACATGAATGTGCTTATATTAGTCTACTAGAGAGCATGAAGCTAACTCGTCTGAAGCGGAAAACCCTACAGACGGTGATCATGATGAAACAAGTTCAAATGGATACCAAGGGCAAGAAGAACAACCACAGCCCATGAACCCAAAAAAAAAGAGACGGTAATTAGATGATCTAGCTTAAATAAATTAGCATATCCATCATTAGGTGTATGCCAACTAATATTACTGTTTTTAAAGGTTAGTAATGAAGTGGAGATGAAAGGGAAAGCCATAGAAGAAGTGTCAAAAAAACCTTTGGATGTAGAGGAAATCCTACCCTAGGTGTTTATTGTATATATAATTTATAATACAAATTAAACGGTGATACCTATTGTATGTACAGATAAGCGCATAACATCCTGATATGATTGTGTTACTGTGGTTTAATGTTATGTACAGATTAGTATAGTATCACTCACATGTGTACTATTATCAGCCTGTGTATTCAATTTTGTATTCATACCGACCTTGTGTGTTCATTATTGTGTATAATTCTTGCCATAATGGAAGTAGTATATTAGTTATGGTGCGTATACCCAAGACGAGACATAAGATATTATATGTATATCCAATCAGTTTATGTTGTTACGGGTTATCATATATGTGTTAGGTCAAAATATGTACACTTATATACACCTAATGTGTTATAATCTTGCATAACAAACACACTTTTTTTTTTTTTTAGGACAATGACTATTTTATGTCTGCCATGAAAAGATCTAGGACAATAAAAACTAACTTGTGCTACAAGGGTGGAATAATGGAGGCTATCCAAAAAAAATTAAGCGATGAATACCATACAACATTTAAAGGGACGTGTTTTGGACACTTGTTGAAGTTCACCATTAAAAAACCATTGTCACGACTATTACTCCATCTGATCCAAAGACAATGTAAGCCAGATAAGTTCGCAGAGTTGACCTTCAAAATAGGGACAAGATATTTAACATTCGGACTTAGGGAATTTGCATTAATTACCGGGCTCAACTATAGAGAAGCGATTAAAATTGATAGGGAAACATTAAAGGGGGTGGTCGACTCAAGAGGGAATACTTTGAGGACGATGAAATAGTCTGACGATCAACGTTGAACATGGTTTTCAGAGTAAAACGAGCACCCGAGGAAGACATGGTAAAGATGTCGCTTCTATATTGTCTTGCAAGCTTTCTCCTAGATAAATAAGAAAACGTGGTTGTAGAAAATGATCACTTATTAATGGTTGACGACCTTGAGATGTTCAACAACTACCCTTGGGAAAGGTGACATACAATTTCCTAGTTGCAAATATCTGAAGTGCCGGAGTTATAAAGTGTAGATGTAGTATAGGCTTCGGTGGATTTTTTTTTAACCTTACAAGCCTGGGCATATGAGGTGATATCAGCACTAAGTTCAGACCCAACAAACTATGCAACCAATATTTCGATGCGCAACCTGAGTGTTAAATTGGGACTCCGACGCACAACCTGAGTGGCGAGAAGTTCTAACCGATATATTTGAGAATAAAAATGTAAGCTATTTAATTTTTTTTGTATGTTTTACTCATTACTAATAGTACTAATAAAACTTAATGTCTTGAACCGCTAGTGGTTCACCCGATGATAGCAAGCGACGATGAAATAAGAATATCATATTTCGAGCCATTCCTTCCAAACAAACTAGTAGTGCGCGAATGAACTGAAGCGATCCGTGGAAGAATGTCATCATTGTCATGCTATTGCCCTAGATCTACATCAAATGCAGCTATAAAAAAGGAAGTGACTACATGACTTGACAACATCAAAAAGACACAATAGAGCTTGGTTGATTAACTAACTAAGGTTGCAATCGAAATGAACAAAATTATCGAGTACCTAACAATGCTATGCGATCCGCTCTCATATCATCCAAAATCTCCTGACATGGTTGATGTTGAAAGAAATACTGATAACAAGGTACATAATTTAGTGATTATTCTGAACCATGTTCATAAAATACTAAAAGAAAGTTGGTGCCAATGTTGGTTTGTTCTATGAAAAAGGAAAAAAAAGAAGGAAGAGGAACTATAAACGATCACAACCTACCTAAGAACAGACCAAAAAATGATGATAATGATACGTTTGATGGTGGACAAAAAGGTGGAGCACACCACAAAATGTCGAGCCATCCAGCCCACTGCGGAAACACAAGTCAACCTAGTGATGCATGCTCATTGGAAGCACAAGGAGACGGGGAGACACAAACACAGGTTAAAATGATTTGCCCACTTTTTATTAGTGTAAACCTGTAGACCTAACACACATATTTACTTGTAGGTTGTGGAGGATTGCGATGAAAACATAAACATGGTGATAAGCTCGATCAGCGAATGGGCAGTGCTCAACAAGCTAAAAGGACAAGAAAAAGGAAATACATTGTGCAATGTTTTTAATTATCTATGCATGCATGTTCTCTATTTTGGACCTATTATTTAGTTTATGAACTTATGTTCTTAGAATTTGATATTTTAGAACAACTTATATATTGACCACATGCTTTTGGGGATCGTTATAAAGATGTTATGAAATTGAAACGATAAAATTTTGATTGCATTTTGATCCATTGTTCAAAATTATGATGTACCTGATACTATATATGTTGGCATCATATTGTTAATGATTGTGTGTAGAAATAAGTAATTTAATCAACAAGATATGGGCATTTGAGAAAATTATGTACTGTAGTGGTCCCTTACAATGAATATAACTAAAAAACATAATGATTAGAATGAATATTCATGAAAGTTATTTCAAAAAATTACCCCTCCCCCTCCACTAGAAATAATGTAACACACAGATAGTTACATTATATACTCCCACCCCCTGTATAAAAACCCTGTATAAAAAGTACTGTCGAAAAATACGACAGCATGTGGTAATATATACATCATGTGAACCGATGAAATGGGCGCACCCATTCACTTGTGACGACATGACCTACAAGGAATAATTCAAGTAAACTATTGGCTTGTGCACACGAGCTTCGACGGACAATATGATAAAGGCCTTTGAGACCGATTAATCCCCCACATGTCAGACATATACACCTTTAAACTGATTAATACGTATTTATGTTATTTATTATGTACACACACATATATATATAAATATATATATTGTTGTATGCTATCGGCGAACGTGTGTATCGTATAAGCATAAATGATAGATGTTCAAGGAAGATAAAACCCCACGCCTTACATTGGATGGTTGAAAAACTTGAACTAAAAGAATAATTCAAGTAACCTCCGACTTGTGCGGTCGAGCCTCAATAAAAATATGGCAAATACTCTTAAGCCCGATAAATACCCCCCCCCCTCGTACATATATACCTTAACCTAATTTAATATGACCTTATGTTATTTATTATGTACATGTATATACATTTGTATGCTATCGGCAAAAGTGTGTAGCGTATATGCGTAAATGATAGATATTCGATCAGGATAAAGTCAATAGTATTATTATATATCTAAAAATTGAACAACTTGACTCTAAAACTAAAAATAAATTGAAACAAAACAAACTTTTTAATAAAAAAATACAAACTTGTGTTCATAACCAAAGTTGAAAAAAAAAACACATAAACGCTAAATAGGGCTCTTGCACGTCATTTTATTGTGACCAAATCTACCACGCCTGCCACACTTCATCTTGCTTGCCGCTTTAATGAATGACTGAATCCTCTTCTTTTGGGGTCTACCTATCGGATGCCTTGCATTGGGTGGTTGAACCATCGGGCTATCCAGACCCCTAGATGGTAATGTTTGATGTGACACACTAATAGGTTTGATGTCACCAGCGTATAACTCCTTTAATGTGCCTGTCTTGAAAAAATCATGAACAAAGGAATGCAAGTTCAGTCCCTTGTGTGTAATTACCAAACAAGCATGTGAACGCGGTATAAGGTTTGTTTGCCATTGTTTGCATGTGCACGTCATATCCCCAATGCTGACTTCATAATGGTTGTGATGATCATGTACTTCATACTGTGAATTGTTGATTGGGAATATTTGAAGACAATACATAAAAAATGGTATCTCCTCCCACACCAACCAAAGTTGGTGTACGAAAAAAACCACTAATAAAAAAAAAAAACTTACATCCATAATACGACTTGTGGAAAGATATTCACGTAGTAAAGCTTTGCTAATGTCTAGTTGTTGATAGCTGACATCATTCCTTCTCTAATAAGACCAGCGTTGCATAAAACTTCTAATATAATCTAGCAATGAAATGATAGGAAGCTCACGTGCATCGAGTAAATAAGAATTGAGACTCTCCGACACATAGGTAGTCATGAGAAAGTAATGATTATTACAAGAAAAAGCACAGGCCCATCGATGAGGACCGACATCCTTTAAACGTGATCTTATATTGGCAGAAAACTATTCTAATTGTCTAAATAATACTCGTATATCTTTAGAGTGTATACCTAAGCACAATTGTTACATGTTAGCAAATGCTTCACTATAATGCCCCAGCTTAATATTTCTTAGCAAATGGAATGCGCGTACTACTTGGTGCACTATGCCATACACCTTATTAAAGTTGTTCTCTATGCTCGGGTGTCAATCTGATACAATAACAAGATCTTTGTGATCAATGCATACTACTTTCATATTCGTAAAAAACCATCCTCATGCTGCATCATTCTTAGAATCCACGATCGCAAGAGCAAGGGGATATATACCTAAGTTCCCATCAAACGTGCATGCAATGATTAGGGTGTCGGGAAACTTATTTTTTAAGGATGCCCCATCAATGCTTATGGCAGGAAAACAATGTCTCCAACTCCTATCAATGATGCCTAACTTATGAAAAAAAATACTTAAATTGGTTATCATCGTCAACCTCATGAGAGGTTAGCTCCCTACATATTATATTCTAAAGTCAGCATGATGAAAGGTCATAACATATATGAACTTCATTACCATGCAAAAAATGTAAAAAACAAATGAAATGATGTTTAGTTTGTGTTACAATAAAATTTAAGATACAAAATAAACTTGAAGCACCTGGATTTTTTGCGATGAGGCGAGAAGCAAAGTTCTCAAGCAAATCATAAGAATCTTCTAGTCTGTCCCTCAACGATTGGAGAGCGCCTTCCCTGGCCTTCATAGCTTTATAGTAACTTATATTGACATCATGGTTCTTCTTGACATACTTAATTGTGTCCCCGGGTGTACACATCATCTTCTTCCTATATCTAATGAGGAACATATTCCCTTAATACGGTGGGCGTAGCCTACATATGATCATTATGTACAACGTCGACAGGACAAGTGTGGATGTCAACAAAGCTCTTGATAACCTAGATATCACCTCCCATGTATATGGATGCTCGGACATACCAATCGCAAGATTCGTGTATACAACGTGCAACAAATTGTTTCTTGCTTAACTTCAATGTCTTAAATTAAAAGCTTTTCTTGAGTGAAAGTTTGCATAGTGATTTTTTCAGCTGGTCTTTGTTTGATAGGGTAGAACTTACCTTGAGCACAATCGGGACGCCAGGGGTATTACTGTTGTACATCGGGATCCGTTTGGGCATAATCTCCGCAATGAGGCAACACCCATCATGCACACCACTTGACACCCATCTATACATCATGTGTACATCTCTGTCCTTTTTTAGTGTTATTAATTACGTTTTTAAAACCATCTTTGTATATGGATATACTGTCTAACGTTGAACTCCCATCAACATCAAGTGTCCTCACCATTGCATATAATATTTGGATCAATAACATGTTCTTGGTTACTTTGACACTTATAGGACAGTAATTAGAATAGACATCCCTCTCATCCTAAATTCCACCAAACATTACCACAACTTGGGTGAAATCCATCCTTAGTCAACACAATAAACAAAATAACCTACGAAAAAAGAGACACCCTCAAACCCTTGAGACAAAAACATCATACATATATACACAATAAATATATGTCACAAGCAATCCTCAAATAAAACGCAATAGTTGGTGAACATACTTGAACGTACACATTGAGACCCACCCCAATTTTCCAAAACATTAAAAGTTTGAATCTGTACAAATTTTAATTTTCTCTTTTCATTTTCTTTTTCTAAATCTCTAGTTTCTCTTCTTCATCGTTATTATAGTTTTTTTTTTTTAAATTGTGTATTATTTTTTTTTTTTTTAATGCCTTCTTTCTCTTCTTATTCTCTTCCCTCTTTCTCTTTTTCTTTCTCTTTCCTTCTTATTTGCAAGCAAGTTTTACCATTATTTTTTATGCATTTTAGTTTCTTTTCATTTTGCTGACTGAAAATTTTGGTCAAACATAAAATGTCATGTCAATATCCTAAATTTAATGAAAAAATTTATATTAGGTTTTGGATCGAAAGTGGGTTTATTGGGAATTTGGGTCAAAATTAAATCAAACCCAAGTGTGTACAGTAACGTCTCACAACCCAATTCTATGAAGATATGCTCAAATGAGATTAAGCCCAAGGGCCCGTCTCATCGGCCAGATCCATTGAAGCCCATGGAGATCTCTATAAATAGAGAGCTTATTCACCATTTCAAAGAAGATCGCTTCAAAAAAAAAAAAAAGGCTTGGAGAGAACATAATAAATCTCAAAGTACTTTTCAAGCATTAGTTTCTTCTATAAAACTCAAGATAATTGTGTGCAACGTTCTTCAAGAGAACTTTGTGCACATGAGAAGGAAGCACATTCTTTCAAGTTTATAAACATATTGAAGACAATTGTGCACTACGGTTCTTCATGAGAACTGTGCACATCTGACAAGAAAGGGAGGAAAATCTTTCAAATCTATCAAATATTGAAGATAATTGTGCACTACGTCCTTTAAGAGAACTGTGCACATTTGACAAGGACGCGACATTCTTCCAAATCTATAAAATATTGAAGACAATTGTGCACTACGGAGAACTAAATGCATCAAAGAAGGAAGCAACATCGTTTCAAGTTCATTACATATTGAAGATAGTTGGTTATAACCGTACGCACATAAGAGAGAAAGAAACAGATGAACATATTAGAGATTGTAGTCCACATTCGCACATATTCAAATCAATACAATATATATA
>JBBMEG010045107.1:0-18101 GCA_037832605.1 Cyclanthera cordifolia | reverse complement strand
CTTTTTATAAAAGTGCCTAAGTAACCTAAAGGTTCCAAAAAGAGGTGAAAAAGGCAAGACTTTTTATAAAAGTGCCTGAGTAAACTAAAGGTTCCACAAAGAGGTGAAAAAGGCAAAACTTTTTATAAAAAGGCCTAAGTAACCTAAAGATTCCAAGAAGAGGTGAAAAAGGCAAGACTTTTTTTTATAAAAGTACCTAAGTAACCTAATGGTTCCAAAAAGAGGTGAAAAAGGCAAGACTTTTTATAAAAGTGCCTAAGTAACTTAAATGTTCAAAAAAGAGGTGAAAAGACAAGACTTTTATAAAAAGTGCCTAAGTAGCCTAAAAACCTAAAAAAAGAGGCAAGAACCTAAAACTACTCTTCACAATCCGGCAAGCTCGGAAATAAAGAGGGGAGGGGTAATCTTATAAGCTAAAAATATCCCGAAAGACTCGGGAGAGATTGAGACTCGCACGAAGGACAACTAAACGCCACTGCTGACCCCGGGGGTCGGCTAAAGCTACTGCCGACCCACTGCCAACCCCCGGGGGTCGGCCAAAGCCTCTACCGACCCCAGGAGGGTCGGCCACGCCTCTGTCGACCCTCAGGGGTCGGTCTCACCATCATCGACCCCCCGAGGGTCGGCCAAATGGAGGCCACAACCCCTAAGGGTCAGCCAAGTCCATTTCTGACCCCTTAGGGGTCGGCCTTGCCATCACCGACCCCCGAGGGTCAGTTAAATGGAGGCCATAACCCCTTGAGGGTGGCCAAACAAGTCTGACTCCTCCGGGGGTCGGCCAAGGAAGGCGATGACCCCCTCGGGGTCGACCCTTGCAGCCGGTTGGCCAAGGAAGGCCAGGCTCCCCTCGGGGTCGGCCCTTGCAGCGTTACCCTTCTCGGGTTCAGCAACGAGTAGGTCCATCCGAGTTGATGGGCCGTGGAGGTTAGGACTCTCCGAAGAGTCGATCGAGTCCAAGTAACGTTTGGAGGTGTTGCACCCCATGGCGTCGCCCGTTACAACGAGTAGGTCGGCCCCATTGGATCGACCGTGGAGGTCAGGACTTTTCGAAGAGTCGACCGAGTCCAGAATCAAAACTTTTACACCTCTAAAGGGTAACGGCCAGGAGTTACGCCGATATTCATACCCGGCTTAATGGCGGACGTTTCTAACGACCGACCGTTATATCGTCATAAGTGAGCCGTAGCGGTTACAAGATCGGCTGCTATAAAAGTCAAGTCATTTCTCCCTTTGAAGGGGCGATTCCTAAGCTAAGTACCCTTAAGCCATTCTTAGTGTTTTAAACTATTTCTCCTAATTCTGTTTCTGACTTAGGCATCGGAGGCCCTGTGCTCACACCACACCAGTGTGCCATAAATTTACTTTTTTGCAGGCCCTTTTCGTTCTCAGCTTAACAAATTCATTGTGGATATCCGTTGACCATTTTTCGGCATCAACATATGGTTCTATGAAAAATCCAACTAATAAAAATAAAAAATGTTAATTTATTTTCATTTGGTCTAATATTAATTAAAAGGTTAATAAAAATATTGGGTTAAACAATTGCAATTTTTATATAAAAAAAGAATTTACACTATTAAAAATAATTTTATAATACCATGCACTCAAATTCGGTTCATAACCACTATTATAATAATTCACCTCAAACGCAGGTTATAATACGTTTATTATAACTAAACTATTGCCCAAACACACCCATAAAAACTATTTTAGGTTTTTGGATTTCTAATCTTCTTCTAGCGCCGAAGATGAAAATAGAGTAAGACACAAATGTGAGTTTTTGGTTTGGATTTTGAACATTCCCCCACAGAAAAAAATGGGTGTACTGGTTCTTCTTCAACTTCGTCTAATTTTGATTTTCAATTACTCTTAATTTTTACTCTTACAAATCAGAATCCAATTTTACTTATTCTAACTTTACCAACAAACTTCTTCTCATTAAGAATCTTCATCCTCTCAAATTAATCGGTTTAATTTGATCCCTCCGGCAAACAGGCCAAAAGGGTTTTGCTTTTTCTATTCTTCTTTATTTTCTTGCCCTTTTGTCTTTTTCTTATTATAAGAAATTGACTAAAGGTTTGTTAAATGTTGCTGCAACAATCTTTTAGTTAGGTTGATGTCGAAAAATGGTCAACTGATATCAATGGTACAATTTATTTATCGATGACAAGAAGCCTGCAAAAAAAATAAATTTAGGACACACCAGTGTGGTGTGAGCTACAAGGCTTCTGATGCCTAAGTCAGTAAGAGTTTAAAAGAGTAATTTAGAGGTAGCTTTTAAAACTTAGAACGACTTTCAAGAGTTCTTAGCAAAGTTCAACTTGGATTGAAATGAAGAATGATTTGACTTCTTATTGCAGCCGGTCTCGTAACTACTACATCTCACTTAATGATGGCTTAATGACCAGCTGTTAGAAACGTCCGTCATTAAGCTGGGAATGAATACCGGTGTTACTCCCGATCATTACTCTTAGAGTGATAACGACCTTAACATGGGAATTACTTTAACTCGGTCAACCTTTGCAGGTCTTCACCTCCATGGACGACCGGTATGGCCTTCTCTAAGACGATCCACCCAACAGGTGCTACGTTCCTAAATGTTACTTGGACTTGATCGAATCGTCCATATGAGAGTCCTAACCTCCACGACCGATCCCCTTGGGGTTGGCCCACTCGACCGATCTCTTTAAAGGTCGACTTTGGTCTTAGTCAACCCTTGCGGTTCCTCACCTCCACAGTGTCATGGTCTTGCTTGTCTAGTGCGTGTTGCACATGGCCGGATGAACCTCTAGACCCCTTTTCATCATGTTTTTATGTTATTTTGTTATTATTCCATGTTAGGATAGTTTCCTTCATTTTTTTTTAAGTGTTGACTCCTCGCGATTTTCATATGCAAAGGTGTCACATTAGTTATCGTCCAAAATGTACTATAGGGGGTAATGACTCTTGAAGCTTCCCTTATACCAAGCTATTATATGATGAATGCAAGTTAGTTGTTGTGTCCCTTAATGCATCTTGTCATATACCTTTCAAAGACAAAACTTATTTCAAAATGTTCTTTCTCTCTCTTTCGAAAACCTTTTCTCGAGGCCTGTAGGAGAGGTTGGCCCTGTCATGCCACCCGCTCTGCGATTTTCATATGGCTGACTTGCTCGCAAGGTTAGAACAAGTGCCTTAGAATCGCTTTGCAACAACAACGAAGTTGGATTGTGACAGTTGGTATCAGAGCTTTGTTAGCTCTGTTGAAAAGTAATTGCGTAACTGGCCGAGAAGAAGACGATGGGCAAGGCCCAGGAGACCGGGTGGTTTTGTTGGAAGAAGAGATGCTCTATCTGAAAGAGCTCCCAGATAGTGTTCGGTTCTTGGAATCTCGCCTGGATGAGATTGTTTCAAGGCCGGCATGATTGGCGCGATAGCTGGCCGTGTAGATGGAATGCCCATCCAAGAGTTGATGATGAGGGTTGAGAACCTAGAAGTCAGCACCTCACGACTTGAAACGTTCGAGCGTGGTGACAGTTCATTGTGTTATGTTGCCCATATGAAAGAGCGCATTGGGAAAATTGAAAGCGTTCAAAGGTCGATTGGACAGTTAGTCACCGGCCTTTTGGAAAGTGTTAGAGCAGCGCTCGAGGACCTCAAGACTGAGTTGGGCAAGATGAATTCCCGATAAACCTCACCATGATGACGGTGCGTAAACAAGCCTCAATTGGAGGCGTTGTTCAACTAAACAAGATCAAGGTGCATGAGTCGAAGCCTTTCCGAGGCGCTCGAGATGCCAAAGCTTTGGAAAACTTATTGTTTGACATGGAGCAATATTTCTAGGCTACAAACACCGTCGTTGAAGAGTTGAAGGTCACTCTAGCGACGATGCATCTAGGCGACGACGCCAAACTGTGGTACGGTCGTGATATATGGACATCCAAGAAGGGAGATGTACCATCGACATCTGGGAAAAGATGAAGCAAAAATTATGGTCTCAGTTCTTTCCTGAGAACGTTGAAATCCTGGAAAGACGTAAGCTGCGTGAACTAAGACATACAGGGTTGATCTGAGATTATGTCAAGCAGTTTTCGTGGCTAATGTTAGACATCTGGGACATGTCAGAGAAAGACAAAGTCTTCTATTTTGTTCAGGGACTAAAGTCGTGGGCAAGGTTAAAACTTTCCAAGCAAAGAGTTCAAACCTTGTCAGAAGCCTATGCAGTAGCACAAAGGTTGTTTGATTTGAAAATCCATGGCAACAACGAGAAAACTCAAGATGTAAGGTGAAACAAGGCCTCCCCGCGACGAGATACAAGGAATAGTCGCCCTAATTCTCCCAATAGTGGGGGAGGAGACCGGTCAGAGACAAGCCAGGGACAAGGGTTGCCATCGAGAACAAGGCGAGGACCCTCTCAGCCGACTGGCTATAACCGAGGACCTCTCAATTGTTTTCTCTGCAAAGGCCCCAACAAAGTGATTGAATGTCCTAACCGACTAGCTCTCAATGCTCTACGATCATCACTTGAGGAAAAGACAAGAGCCGAAAAGGATGACGAAGCCGAGGTGGCGCAATTAGTAGCCCTCGAAGAGGAGGAAATAGAAAATCATCACGTCGGTGCGCTCAAGTATTGTCGTCATTGCAAAAGAGTGTCACTGAGCCAAAGGAGTAATCAAGCAAAGGCCTTATGTATGGGCCTATAATGCAATACTGGAAAGACCCACGATACATAGGCTAAGGGTGGTTGCGTCAACTTACCACCAGATGAGAAAGTTCCTTACTCCTATAGGGGTGGGACAAGTTAGAGGGGAACAATTATCCTCGAGGGAATGCTACCACACAGTCGTACGAGGAGTGGTAAGAGTTTACGAAATAAAAAAATGATGAAAATGAGCCAGTGTCAGGTGAGGCTGTCTAAGGAACAACACTTGTAGAGGTACAAATCCAACAAGTAGCTAGGTTCTAAAGCGCCAAGGCTGATGATTTGGCAAAGTTAGATGCGTCTACGAAACCAAGGTGGTCAAGACCGTGCCGATAGAGATCCTGAATAAGTTTAGCATCCCTGCCAAGCTGCTACACGGAATTAGCAAGGCAACACCAATCTCGCCTGCAACTTGGATGGCCCTCTTCCTTGAATAATTAGAGGGGGGGGGGGTTGCCAAACGACAAGAAAAGACGCAACCCACATAAGGGTCGAACTGCCAAGTACTGTAATTTTCGAGTCAAGGCGAAGCGCTTTCAAGTTGGCGACTTAGTGCTGAGGAGGGTGATGCTAGAGGCCAAGAAATTCAACAAGGGAGTCCTGGGGCCAAATTAGGAAGGACCATACAAGGTCGCCAAAGTGGCACACCTAGGCACCTACTACCATGAAGACGTGGATGGGAATAAAATCATCCACCCTTTGAGTGCTCAACACTTTGAAAATACTTTCAATAGATTGTAATGCAAGTCGTCAATGAATAAAAGTAAAGTGTTATTTGCTCATTCTTTCAAGAAAGTTGTCTTAATTTAAGTATATTGATTCTATTTTCATAAACTTAAATTTGGGGTAAGCAAGATAAAGAAATAATCAAAGGCTATTATTCATTCAAAGTTAAAATGTTCCTAGGTTACAACCTAAAAGAAAAAAAAAGTTGGCAAAGTAAAAGGAAAGACAACGAAAAAGTCATCAAGACTCCTCGGAGCTGCGCCTACTAGAAGTTAGTCGGTTGAGTCCTGCTTGGGCAGGAGTTATCCCAGCTGGAAGAGCCTGACTTCTTTCAGGCATGCCTTGGAAGATGCGAGAATTGTAGGAAGCGGCTTAGGCTGAATCACTTGGAAGTCAAGATTCGAAAGCGGGCAAGGAAGGGTCGGCGACTTTTTTCGCAGTGCTGGAACAAAGAGATCGAAAAAGAGGAAGGAGGTTGTCATAGCTAACTCCCTCCTGAATTATGTCTAGTGCCCAGCCGATGGCAGCCTCACCGTTGTTGTTATCCAAAATTAAGAAGGCAGGAGAGACCTTCACAAGGTTAGCCAAGTAGGCAACGTTCTTCAGCTTCCCTTCAGCAGAAACCAACTCTCGTCGAAGGCGAGCGATAATGGACAAGTCTTCTTGGCGCGCGCGGGCAGAGAGACTTTGGGCTGCTTCGGAGGAAGTTTGAAAGTCGCCTAAGGCACCCTCGATAACTCGCTAAGCTTCTCGAGTCTGTGCCAGCTCCTACTTAAGCTTGTCAGAGCTAGTGGACAAAGAAGAGCGGGTGTGACGCAAGTTTTCAAAAATGTGACGATAAGCCAAAGCGAAGTGCATGAAGGCTTGCAAATACCAATGTAACAAGTTAGCATGCGAACTTAAGCCAATGTGTAGCTGTAAAAAGTAGAGTTAGTTATACCTCGTGCATCAGGCGGGTCTCTTCCTTCAAAACCTAGGAGGCGTCTTCTATAGGAAAGGGAGTCGAAGAAGATTCTATTTCACTCCACAAGTTGGAGGCTAAAGTCTTTTCCTCCTACGAGTCCAAAGTAGAATGGTACGACCCTGACAAAAGATACGAGTCTAATCCAGAGGAAGGCTGCATAAAGGCATCCGAGGCCTGCACGAGCTGGTTCGAGCCAGAGAAGGGACGTGGTCAAATCTAAGGTTGGATTCGTCAAACTCCGGGTCCGACCCAATGTCTAAGTCCCCTTGGACTTCAGGAAAAGGAAGCTATCCATCCTCACCAGCTAGAAGAGGACAGTCCTCCAAAGTAAGGTCCACCGTGTCTTCGGTGGGAGGCCTAGCGAGGGGGTGATAAGTCTGGTGAGTTACTGCATCAAAGGCACGCCTCAGCGAAGGCTCATAGTCCATGACAGCTGAACATGGGTAAAAAGCGTTAGCCCACATTTCCAGTATTGAAAGCGTGCGAAGTTAAAAAAGTAAGCTGCATACCTGGAGCGGATCCCTCCTTTGGGACGGGCGAGTTCGAATCAGAGTCAGGTGGCATTGCTGAATATGGGAGAAGGTTGTAACGCCCCAACGAGTCTGTGGTCAAGTATTGAGCGCTGCAAGTGACCTCCTCAGGGTGGGTACTTAGCTTCCTGTGCACTGGAAATAACACAAAAAATATAAGTAAGATGCCAAAAGATAGATAGGAAAAGGCGAAAGAAAGTATATCGTATGTTCCAAAAGCGGTGGGAATTGCTAGTGAAGCTTTGGCACCTGGAGCTGCCCAAGGTCCTCCAGCGAAGAACCACCATTCGTTCCACCCCTTTTGAAAATTGGGGCACGCCACCAAAGGAGAAAGTTTGCTTCTGGGAGTAAGGTAGAAGCACACACTAACGTCGGGATGCTGATAGAAGGGATAAAGGAAAAGAAGGTCTTTGGCGCTGAAGGAACCCTTAAAGCCGTTGTAGACCCAGAGGCTGTGAACGCCGGAGAAAACGTTCCAAGCATTTGGAGCCAGCTGTGCTGGAGCCAACCCTTTATAAATAATGGTGGTGTAAAGGGCCACCTCGCTTGAAGAAAGTCGAGTGTACATCTCCGAAGCAAGCGAGAGCCTAAGGTGATCTAATTCCTGTTGAGTTAAAACAGACGCGGCCATCTGGGATCCCGATCCTACTGCCAGAGCTTTTCGCCGAGTCCTCTTAAGAGAGGAGGTAGCCTGAAGGTGGAGGGACTCGGTCTCATAATCAGATGAAGGGTCCATGACAGCAAAAGTAAGAGGTAATCTGCGAACAACGAAGTTAGGAAAAAGGCAAATCTGAAAAAGAGAGCCTAATTAGCCTACAAATTTCAAAAAACAGCTAAACGAGCAAGACTTTATGAAAAATTCCTAAGTAGCCTAAAAATTCGGAGAAGTACTCTAATGGGTAAGTCTTTATAAAAAAGAGCCTAAATAATTCAAAAATTCCGACATATATGCATGGAAGGTGAAAAATCGAAAAAAAGTGCCTAAATAAAGGTGAAACTTTTGAAAATACGCCTAGCCGCTAGCATAATGTCGGAAAAAGGAGGGTACGTACCAAAAGGGCGAAGCACGGTGGATGCTTTCCAAAAATCCAAAACGCAAAGCGAAACTCCTCCCACACATTGAAAAATCGAAAATCTAGCCTAGTGAGAGGCAATTTTCGGCCAAAGTAGGGTAAAAAGGAGGGTGAAGTTTTAGAAGGGAGTTTTTAAGGAAAAGATAAGTCATGGAAAATCTCTAAGGGTAATATTTTCCTTAAGAGAATTTGTGATTTTTTCTTTGAATATAAATATTATCTTGGAGAAGATATTCTTGGAAATAAGAATATGGCCTAGTTAATATTATTGTTCTTAGAATAAACATTTTCAATAACCTTAAAAAGTGCTTTTTTTATATTATTTTGGAAAAGATATTCTTAAAAAGAATATGACCTAAGAAAATTTCAAGAAAAATACTTCCATAAGGAATAAAGAGATGACTCTTTAACATCCAGAAACATTGGAAAAACAATTGGCTAAACTACTCTTCAAAATCTGACGATTTCGAAGACTCGAAAATGAAGAGTGAGGGTAAATTTCCGACCACCCCCCAAGAGTCGGCCACGCCAATTTCCGACCCCCCCACGCCATTGCTGACCCCCAAGGGTCGGCCAAATGAAGGTTGTGACCCCCAGGGGTCGGCCAAGCAAGTCTAACTCCTTTTATGGGTCGGCCAAGGAAGGCCTCGACCCTAGGGGTCGGCCCTTGCAGCCTCACCCCTCTCGGGTCCGGCGAAAGAAGGCAAACACCCCTTAGGGGGAAAGCCGTGGAGGTCAGGACTCCCTTAGAGTCGACCGAGTCCAAGTAACAACTAGATCCGCTGATAACGGCCAGAAGTTACACCGAGTAGGCCAACCCGAGTGGGTTGGTCGTGGAGGTCAGGACTCTCTAGTGGACGAGTCAGCCGACTCCAAGTAACGTTTAGGGACGCTACACCTCGTGGCTTCCTAGAGTTACAATGAGTAGACCAGCCAGAGTGGGTTGGTTATGGAGGTCAGGACGCTTCGAAGAGTCGACCAAGTCCAAGTAACGTCAGAGACGCTGCACCTCGCGGCGTCCCTCCGTTACAACGAGTAAGTCAACCCAAGTGGGTTGGTCATGGAGGTCTGGACTCCCCCCACAGTCGACTAAGCCCAAGTAACTCATGGAGACACTACACTCTGTGGCGTCTCCAGTCACAACGAGTAGGCCAACCCGAGTGGGTTGGTCGTAGAGGTTAGGACTCTCTTGTGGACGAGTCGATCGAGTCCAAGTAACGTTCAAGGACGCTGCACCCCGTAGCGTCCTAAAGTTACAACGAGTAAGCCAACCCGAGTAGGTTGGCTGTGGAGGTTAAGACTCTCTCCCAAGAGTCGATCGAGTCCAAGTAATGCAGGAAGACTCTGCACCCCGTGGCGTACCCAGTTACAACGAGTAGGTCAATCCGAGTGGGTTGGTCGTGGAGGTGAGGACTCGTAAGGGTTGACCGAGTCCAAAGTCGACCTCTGAGGGGGACGGTCGAGTAGGCCAACCCGAGTGGATTGGTCGTAGAGGTTAGGAATTTTTTGTGGATAAGTCGACCAAGTCGAAGTAGCGCTAAAAGACGTTGCACACCAGTAGCGTCCTAGCGTTACAACGAGATGGTTACACCTCTAAGGGGTCAGCCGTGGAGGTGAGGACCTAACAAGGTTGAACGAGTCCAAGTAACCCCAGAGTCAAGACCGTTACACCTCAAATGGGTAACGGTCAAGAGTTACACCGATATTCATATCCAACTTAATGGTAGACGTTTCTAATGATCGACCATTAAGCCGCCCATAAGTGAGCTGCAGCAGTTACGAAACTGACTGCTATTTGAAGTCAATTCATTCTCCATTCCAGGTGACGACGAATCTTTTGCTAAATTACGCTAAGTATTCTTATGCCATTCTCAGTTCTAAATTATTCTCATTAAATCTCTTACTGACTTAGGCATCGGAGGCCCTATGGCTGACACCACACCGGTGTGTCCTAATTTGCTTTTTTGCAGGCTTTTTTATCCTCAGTTAAACAAATATTACCGTGGATATCTGTTGACCATTTTTCGGCATCAACAATTTTGAATTAAAATCAAATTTACATAAACAATTTTTTCAATTAGAGGATGATGTCTTTGTTTAAAGTCATAATTGCATTAAAAAAATTATCAAAAAAATTAGACCCATTGAGACATTAGAAATAACTCATTTTGACAAAATCTTTTTTAAGAACACCATTTTTACAATTTCCCCACAAATATGAAGTAGTGCAATATGAAAATGAGAACCTTGCCCACTTGCGGGCAAATTGAACCATCTCTCAATCACGTGGTGCTTTTAAAATGCAGCACGTGGCTTTTTGTTCAATGTTTTATTAAAAAAATATTTCTTTGTATATATAAATGGACAACTTTAATTTTAAAGAGAAGTTTGTCCTTTTTTTTCATTAACTTAATACTACTTTTTATTATAATTTATAATCAATTTATGTTTTATTCATTATTTTTATTTATCATTTTATTTTTTTATATAATAAATATTATCTATTTTCATCTAATCAATTAAAAATTATAAGATTGCATATTTTCGAATGAAAATTTTAAAATTAAAGCATTAAAACAAATTAACTATTTGTTATTATTTATTTATATCCATATTGTGCGATAGTGTTTTTATTGGGTGGAGTAATGCAAAAAGCTCAAGAGTTATATTGGAACCTTTAGAAGGTGGACGTTGTAAGCCAGATAACACATTCCTCACTTGCTCTTAGCATCTTTCGTTTAAAATTCTACGATGTATCCAAATTTCCTATACACATCCCTAACAAGAATGAAGACACATTCATAAGGCGTGCCTACTATGGAGGTCATACAGATACATACAAGCCATATGGCTTGGACCTCTACTACTACGATGTGAACGGAAGAGAAAGATCTATCTATTTTATTTAGTTATTCAGTTAAACCAATGATTCGTTATTGTAACAGATAGCAACAACCATTTCATCCGGCATGCGTATTTTTTATTTTCCACTTGCAATAAATATGAACTAGTTTTTAATTTTATCAAATCATAAAAACTAAATTTTATTTTTTCAAATCTAAATAAATAACTTTTAGTTTTCTTCAAATTTTAGAAATTAAATTAAAGATTCTAAAACAAGACGTCCAATTCTAAATTTTTCTGATGCATTACTAGTGTTAGTTAAGATATGCTCACGTTGACAATTTTTTCTCAATTTTAAATGAACACTCATGTGAAAATCAATTTGTGTGGGTGGATAATCTTTAACAAAATTGAATCTGTAGAGAGTAGAGGCCGGTTTCTCCTTGTAGTTCTCTGAAGGAACTTCAAGGAGGAGCTCTGGCAGTGTGGAGTTTGTCGAAGCCTGAGAACGGTAGGCTGTGCCGGGCTAGGGAGTCGGAGGAAGGACTCTGAGTTCTGTGTTGTTGGTGCGTGAGTGCTAGGAGAGGGAAAGGATAAATGTCAGTGGTTGTGCTATGGATGGAAAGCTGCAAGAAATGTTGGAAGGAATGAAACTAACAGAGGATGAAAGAGAGTGTAGGTTGGAGGTGGAAGATAACGAAATTGACGAGGAAAATAAAAGCTTGAGGAATTCGGCATTCTATAAGTTATTAATCAATCGTTCCTTCAATGCGGATGTGTTTAAGTTGTTGATGATAAAGGTTTGGGAGCTAGAGCAGGAAGTCGAGTTCGATTCTTGGGGAAGAAATATGTTCCATTGCCATTTCAAAACCCAAGCTGACAAAGACAAAGTGTTGGAAGGGGGGTCGTGGGTGTTCGACAAGGGCTTAGTTGTATTCGAAGACTCTTCTAGAGACATCTCGCCTAAGGAGATGGAATTCAGGTTTGCACTCTTCTAGATACAAATAAGTAAACTCCCCCTCTGTTTTTCAGTAAACTTTGCTAGGCAAATGGGAAACAAAATTAGAACTTACTTGGAAGTGGATACTGATGAGAAAGGAAAGTGCAGGGGAAAGGTGTTGAGGGTTAAGGTGATAATCGACATTTTGAAACCAATCAAGCGTGGTATGTTAATTAAAGTGGGTTCTATGAAGGAGGAGCAATGGGTTACCTTTGCTTATGAAAAATTACTAGATATGTGTTATCTCTGTGGGAAAATTGGGCATACCTTAAAATATTGCAAGGATAGAGGAGAGGAAGGAGCAAGAGAGCTGCTTTACAGCGACTGGATTAAGGCGTCTCCCTCAAAACTAAGATTTGCAAATGATCAGGTGTCGTATCAGTCAAAGGTGTATGAACAGAGGAATCCCTCGGCTCTTTGGACGAATATGAGGAGTGATGGAGGAAGAAAGTATGGCTGGACTAGAGGGGAAGAAGCTAGTAGGGATAGGTGGAAGAAGATGAGATGCATAGAGGAGGAATGGAGAGCAGATTCAGAACAAAGGGTCACGGGGGAGAACAGAGGGAATCAGGGCGGGAAAGGCGAAGGAAAAGAGAAAGAGGAGGTCGTCAACGATAGAAGGAACGAAGGGAACGGAAGGTTGGTCGGAATCAGCAGATTGGTTTTGTTGAACTCAAACGGTTGGATTGGGCGAGTGGGGAGATGTCGCGTGTAGAAAGTGAAAGGGTTCACGATCTGAAGTTCGCAGGGAAGGCAGAGAGGCTCAGTCAAGAAGGTACGGGCGGGAAGGGTTTTTGGAAAAAGAAGCTATATGGACTTTTGGGCTCGGCCAGGGGAGTTTTCAAATTTTAATTATGAAAAGTTTGGAAGCGGGTTTGGGCTAGAATTGGTTAAAGGGGAAGAGTCCAAAATGGATAGGATGGAAAAGGGGAATGGGTTGGGAAAGGTTGGTGGAAGTAGGCTGAGGAAGCTGGGCTGGAAAAAGGGAGCAGGTTGGAAAGTAAAAAGGATCTAGGACTGATGGAGCAAGTGGACTGGATGGGAGGTGGGAAGGAATATTTAAAAAGAAAAGGGAATGTGTTAGATTTTAAAAAAATTTGAGGATTTGGATGGGTTGAATAATAAACATGGGCCCAAGGCCTCCCATTTAAATTTGGAAGGGAATTACAGTGAAGCTGGGAAGGAATTTGGTTCCTTATACAAGAAGGAAGTAGAAGATTCACCAATGTATACGAATCCTAAGGGGGGGGAGAATAATGAGCGAAAAATGGAAAAGAAGAGCCAGAGATAAATGTGGAACATAAATTAATCATGACGAAGGAGAAAGGGCAATAGGAGGAGAGGGTCAAGAGAAAAGGAAAAATTATGGGACAATAGGGGATGAAGAGGGTTACTTACCGAAGAAGGCTAAGACAACAGACACTAGATAGTGGGATATGAAAATCATGTGTTGGAATGTTAGGGGGCTGGAAAACCCTCGAGCATTTAGAGCGCTTCGATATGAAGTGCAAAAGACTCAGCCCCAGTTGTTGTTTATCTCTGAATCTAAAGGTGGAGACAGTCTAGCTTGCAAGATTAAGGTTGAGACTCAGTTTGATAATTGTTTTTTCATTCCACGTGAGGGGAGTAGCGGTGGTTTGATGTTATTATGGAATTTGGGGTGGGATGTGAGGGTAACTCTTGTTCACCAGGTCACATCGATGTGACTGTGAAAGATGAAGGTGGAATGTCGAGATTCACGGGCTTTTATGACAACCTGGTTGTGGCAAAAGGGAAGGACTCCTGGAACCTTTTGAGACGGCTTGTTGAGGTTTCGGATACTCCCTGGGTGATAGCTAGAGACTTCAATGAAGTCTTTTGTTATTCGGAGTTTGTGAATGGTGAAGCCAGAAACGGTGCTTATGTGTGGAGATTTCAAGAGGCTGTTGACCAATGATCGTTGGTTGATCCAGGTCACTCGGGAGATCCTTTTACGTGGTGTAGAAATAGAAGAAAGGCTGACTCAGTTCGAGGTCGGCTTGACAGGTTCTTAATTTCCTCTTCCTTTATTCCTTTAATTGATAAGTTTGTTGTGGAACATCGTAATTTTCAATTCTCTGATCATAGGCCCATTACAGCTAACTTTAGTTAGTCCTCTAATGTTAATATGTTTTTTTTGCAAGAAAAATTTGGTGAGATTCGAGAATGCTTGGGCGAACATTAAGGATTGCAGGGAAATTGTTCGAGATAGCTGGTCAGGGAGAAGATGGAGGTCGGGCTTCTAAAGACTTTTCCAAGAAAATTATGGGAAGTCTCAAGGCGCTGGACAAATGGAACAAGAGTAGGTTCGGGGGATCGATTCGTGGTGTGATTGCTAGAAAAGAGATAGCGCTGGCCAGTATGAACGCTCGGGATAATCCTCCTCATAGTGAAATAAGTAACATGGAAAGACAAATTGACGAGCTCCTTGAGATTGAAGAAATCTATTGGAAGCAGAGATCTAGAAGGGACTGGATGAAGTGGGGGGATATGAACACTAAATGGTTCCACCAAAAAGCTTCTCAAAGGAAAAAGGCTAATAGGATTGTGAAGATTAAAGATAAGGCGAGGAGCTTGATTGAAGGGGATATGGGTATCAGCAAAGTGGCGGTGAATTACTTCTTTCAATTGTTCAGGGATGAGTATGTTTCTGATAGGGAGCTGTCGGCTGCGTTAATGGGGATTGAAAAATCAATTTCTGAAGAGGATAATGTGAAAATCAATAAACCTTTTTTGAAGGAAAAGGTGTTTGATGCTTTGAAAGGTGTGAATCCAAATAAGGCTCCTGGTCCTGATGGAGCTAACGCTTTCTTTTTCAAAAAGTATTGGGACATTGTGAGAGATGAGGTTTCGAGTGCCTGCTTGGGGGTTCTTAATGGGGAGGACGACATTGCTCCTTTTAATAAGACGCTGATTGCGCTGATTTCGAAAGTTCAAAGTCCTAGCAAGATGGAAGAATTCAGACCTATTTGCCTGTGCAACACGATATATAAGATTATTGCTAAGATGCTAGCTACTCGCATTAAGCCTTTCCTTGATAAAGTTGTTTCTCCTAATCAATCAGCGTTTGTTCTGGGTAGACTGATTTCTGACAATGTGTTGATTGGTTTTGAATGTATCCATGCTGTTAATCAAAAATGTTTGGGCAAAGAAGGTTGGGTGGCTCTTAAGCTTAACATGAGCAAAGTTTACGATGGGGTGAAGTTTATCTTTGAAGCGATGAGGGCTATAAGGTTCAACGAAGATTGGATTAAAAAAGTTAAAGGTTGTATCTCGTCGGTTCGTTATGAGATTCTGATCAATGGGTGTCGTCAAGGCTTCTTTAAGGTCGAAAGAGGTTTGAGGCAGGGAGACCTGCTCTCTCCGTACCTGTTTTTTATTTATGTTGAAGGGTTCTCGTCGCTCTTTCACAGGGGAGAGATGTTGAACAATTTTAATGGTTTGAGAATTAATAAATTTTGCGCTTCTGTTTCTTATCTTTTCTTTGCTGATGATAGCTTGTTGTTTTTCAGGGCTTTGGAGAATGATGGTAACGCTATTAAAAATATCATTGATGTGTATGGTGCTGCTTCTAGACACGTGGTTAACTTTGAAAAGTCTGCAATTATGTTTAGCAAAAGTGTGTCGAGCTCGGTTAGAGAGCAGCTTTGCAATATTTTAGGGGTCAAGTCGGTCTGTGATTTAGAGAACTATCTTGGAATGCCGTCGCAATCTGATCGTAATAAAAAGCTTATATTCCAGAAGATGATGGGGCGTGTGAGGAACTGTCTTCAAGGCTGGGAAGGCAAGATGCTCTCTAAAGGGGCAAGGAAACTCTTATTAAAGAAGTTGCTCAGACGATCCCCACTTATACCATGAGCTGCTTATGTTTCCTTAAAAGAGATCTGTAAGGAGTTTGATCAAGCATGTGCTAATTACTGGTGAGGAAGTGACAAAGGGCGTAAAAAGACCCACTGGAGGAGCTGGAAAAAGCTGTGTGTGAGTAAAGAAAGAGGGGGTTTGGGGATTTGTTGTTTATCCCAGTTCAACCAAGCTATGTTGGCTAAATAAAGTTGGAAGATCTTGCGAGAGCCGGATTGTTTGTTGGCTAAAATTCTGAAGGGCTGCTACTTTTGGGATGGGGATTTTTTGGGCGCGCATGCAGCTCGGGAGATCTCCTTCCCTCACCTGGCGCAACATTCTTTGGGGCCGCGATTTGTTCCGGCATGGTTACCGGTGGAAGGTGGGAAATGGCAACTCTATCCTTATTGGTAGAGATTCGTGGCTAGGTAGGGCTGAGAACCTGTATGTTTTAAGTGCACAATCCCCTTGGAGGGGGATGAAAGTGGCTAACCTTGTGAACATTGGTAGAGTTTAGGACGTTGGTAAAATTGAGAGCCTTTTCTCCTCTGAGGAGGCTAGGATCATTTTGGGACCTTCGTTGGGAGAGAGGTCCAGAGAGGACGAAATCATCTGGAACCTTAGCTCTAATGGGCAATTTAATGTGAAACGTGCGTATCACTTGGCTATGGATCTTACTGATATTGTTTCGCCTTCCTCTTCCAATCGTTCGTTCAAAATTTAGCTTCAGAAGTCTTTTTGTAAGGTTGGTGTTGCTCCTAAAATTAAGATTGGGGCTTGGAACCTTATAAACAATGTTGTCCCCACTAAGGAAAACATTATGAGTAGGGAGGTGGATACTAATGGTTCTTGTGTTCTTTGTGGCAAAAGAGTTGAAACTAATATGCATATTATTAAGGAGTGTAAGGTGGTTATTAAGGCTTGAATCAATGCTTTTCCTTATTTTTCTGACTTTGCTTCTTTTTTCAGGTGTGTGAACTATGGCGACTGTTTTTGGGAAGGAATTATCTCTAGAGTTCCGAGTCACGACTTTCCTAAAGTCTTGATCGTGATTTGGCAAATTTGGAATTTTTGCAATTCTGTGCTCCACCATAATTCTGATGCCTCTGGTGACAAGTTGACGAATTTGATCTCTAAAGTGTTTCTCTCTTTTGCAAGAACCATCGTCAATGGACCGAAAAGAGCTCGAATGGATGGTGCGGTGGGTGCTGTTCAGGATGTGTGTAAGGTGCCTCTAAAGGAGAGATCAAAGTTGAACGTGGATGGATCGTGGAACGCGCGAACCGGTCTCGGAGGTGTTGGTTGGATTTTCGTGACGATAGCGGCTTTCCTCTGTTGATCGGGTCGCGAAAGAACATCATGGCCCCATCAACAATTATGATGGAAGGTTTGGCTGTTAAAGAAGGTCTGAAACATATCCTGGCTGCGTTCAAAGGCCCTCTCCCGTTCATCTTGGTGGAATCCGATTCGCGTAACCTCTTGGACATCATAAATGGAATTTCCCTAGATCTCTCTGAGCTCAACTTTGTTGTTGAGGATGTTGTTGATCTTTTTCCTCGGTTACAGGGTGTGTCGTTTTCTTTTGGTAAGCGAGGTTGTAATCGAGCCACTGACTTGTTGGCTAACCAGCTGATGATGCCAAACTCTTTTTTATTTTGTGTGGATGATTCTTTTTTGGATGGCTACCATGTTTGTTCGGTGTGGGGGTAGTGTCTCCCGCCGGATGTGGTCGCTTTGCTGTTGTTAGAGCGTTTTAGCTCTTGTCTTTGGTTTTAATGGTATAGTTATTTTCAAAAGTAAAAAACAAAACCGAATCTGGAAATGACACGTGTCTTTAAGATATGGGTTTCGGCGGATGCATGCTTTTTTGTGGTGCTTCCGACTATGGCAATGCGAGACTACTGGACTGTCTTGTACCATTCAACGTTGGGCCTCATCCTAATTTTGTTGTGGTTCATTTGGGCTAGGCTGATCAAATGGAGCCTATTTAGGCCCATAAAAACAAATTAAAAATTTTTGTAGGATATTTTTTAAAAAATCATTAGTATTGTTATAACCTAAAAATATCCCGAAAGACTCGGAAGAGGTCGGGACCCACACGAAGAACAAAGAAGCCAACGTTGGCCCCCAGGGTCGGCCAAATGAAGGCCTCGACCCCCAGGAGGTCGGCCACGCCAATGCCGACCCGCCGGGGATAGGCCAAATGGAGGCCACAACCCATAGGGGTCGGCCGAGTCCATACCGTCCCTCCAGGGATCGGCCAAGCAAGTCCGACTCCCCTAGGGGTCGACCAAGGAAGGCCAGGACCCCCCGGGGTCGGCCCTTGCAGCTTCACCCCCCTCGGGTCTGGCAACGAGTAGGTCAATCCGAGTGGATTGGCCGTGGAGGTCAGGACTCCCCCCAGAGTCGACCAAGCCCAAGTAAC
>JBBMEG010045096.1:0-18102 GCA_037832605.1 Cyclanthera cordifolia | reverse complement strand
AGGGGGGGGGGGTGAGGGATCTTGTATAAGAGAAAAAATTTGAAGAAATTGATGCTATGAAAATAGAAACCAAAGTATACAATGTGAAGGACATTAAAAAGAAAGGAAAAAATAGAAGAAAATCACAAGGCTAGTAGTCGTGGTTTCTCAAAAGTATTCATCTACTTCAAGAATGCTTCAACTCTAGGATTGCTACACTTACTTAGACGGCTTATTTACCCAAGTGTGCTATTCTAAGAACTATGAAAAGGTTTTATAGTTGTTTCTTTTACTTAGGTGTGTCACTTTAACAAAACTGTGCCATTCTAAGAACTATAGAAAGTGAGCATGTAAGTGTGAGTGATGGCTTGAATGAGAAAGCGAAAAGCATTACCAAAATCTTAAAAGGTATTTGAGTTACTAAAGTGTGGAAAAAATTAAAAAACCTTGAGCATTTACTTTAGTCAAGCTTTTTAGATCTAATTTTTAGAGAAAATTGTTATAAACCAAAAGTATTCAACTAGTAAGAGCACTTGAAATATTATTCTATAGGAATGAATGAATGGGAAGGATAAAGAATAATCGTAAAATTTTCAATTACCAAAGAATAAAAGCCAAGGCTAGAAATATTTCGTTTATGACGACATTTTTTACTATAAACCCTAATGTTGATATCATTATAATTAGATTGCATTTTCAAGCCTTTTAATGAGCACTACAATCATTTCTATAAGTAGAGTGAATTGCTCGAGATTAGCAATATTCAAGTTTGGGAGTTGATAACTCTCAAAATAGAGAATTATCTAGCTTACTTTTACCTCTATTCATACACTTAAAATGTTAATGTTCTAAGAGAAGCATGAGAATAAGAAGTAATTAGGCTATAAATACAACTTAGTCATTTTAGATATGTTAAGTATGAAAACTATGGAATTGCACTTTATCATGTTAAAAAAGATGTTTTTATCATTTTATTGCCAAAATCTCAGCAAAGCTATGAACATCCATATTAGTATGGAAATACAGATTTTTTAGGGCATTGACCAAGTCATGACAATCTCAATACTGAGCGCATTCCTAAAGACAGTGCAGAATTCCAAAAGTGACAAACCACAGTGCAATCAAATGTTGGTTGCATTCTAATTGCATTCAAATTAAAGTTTGAGGAAGCACAATTATCATTTAATTTCACATGGATCAAGGATGAATTGCACGACCATAATTTGTTGCTGCTTGCCCAAGTAAGATGATTTGGCAGCAAGTCAAAGACCAAGGTTGACAAGTGGTGGATTAGTGAGAAAGACAAGGGAATTTCTAGCCAATATAAAAGGGTAATCATCAACAAGTTAAAGAGTCAAATTTTGAGTCTGTGTGCAAATCAATGTTTGTTTGATTTATAGTAAAAGAATATGAGAGAGTGAATTGCCTATTATTGAGAACATTCCCCATTGGGCAAGACATTGTAACCAACTTAATTGACAAGAAGTTGAAGCCCAAGGTTGCTTTCTTACCATCCTCAACATTCATATAAGTGACACATATGCAAGGGATAATTCCTCTACTATTCTTTTTCTAACTTATTTTTCAGATCACATTTGTAACATATTTTATTTTTAATGTAATTTATTTACTGCTTTATATTTACTTTTATGCTTTTATTTTTTGTGTAAATGATGTTGTAGTCTTGTGTGGAGGTTATCTTCTATTTAATAACAGAAGTAATAATGCATGCCAAGCCATTAACATTGCACGCATTCCAGGCTATATCTGCAACGGTGCACTGAGTGCTTTGTTGGAGTCCTTAGAAAATGAAGCTTGTAACTTTCAGTTAGGAGGAAAAACTCTGTTTTTAGAGGGGTTTCTCGGTTTCATAATTGACTACTCTAAAATTGGGATGATGAGAATCTTTCAATAAGAAAAAAATAATAATATCTTTGAATATCCAATAATGAAAGATATTATTCAAAGATATTGGGGAAAAAAAATGTTTCCTTTCTTTATATTAAATGGGAAATTCTAATTTCACTCCTTTCCTTCGGATGGAATGAATTTTCCTTTCCTAAATAATGTGAGGGATTTTCGAATTTGTCAAATAAATTCAAATTTCATAATATATCTAATATATTAATTCTCTACTTTAATAATTATTTATTCAATTAATACGTCCAACATGTTAATTAATATTCCCCATTTAATAATTATTCAATAATTATTAAATCAATTAATATGTCCAACATATTAATTAATATTCTTCATTTAATAATTATCTAATAATTATTAAAACAATTAATATGTCCAAAATATTAATTAATATACTCTATTGAGTTCTCTCAATAAATAATTATCTAATTGTTATTTATATTAATTAATTCAATAAATTAATTTCTTCTTATTAATATTTATCCATAAAAATTAAATGAAATTATCTAATAGTTAATTAAGTTTAATCATTAAACTTAATACTTCTAGTACTTATGTCCCTATAATTAATTCATAAATTTAAACTCTTCAAATTCAATCTCTAATTTAATAATGTACCATCAATTATGAGCTAGCCTAGGGATTGATGGACGTATAGGTTGAAAGCTACAACGACGTAGGATCTAATCCCTAATCGTTAACATCAGACTTATTTCACTAAAGACCTTGCTGAACTCTTTGTTCTATTTGACAAGTTAGTTTTTATGGATATAATCGGTCATTTGTCATATGATCCTTCACGAGCTCGTTTGTAATTCACAATTGTGTCAAAATGTCTGTTCTACCCCTATGATTACATCTTTCTCCTTAAGCGCTAGCAATTCCTCTAATGAATAAGTTTTTTATAGTCTCACTAAAAATGAATGTTCTCTCGGGTTGATAAGAGGCATGATTTCTTTATTTAAGCCTCCGAATTAGTTCTTAAGAGAACAACTCTACTTCATTCTTAATATTAAGAAAGGCGTGAATTTCTTCTTGTGATGTTGTGTTCCCATCCACTAACTGCAGTAATTCCCAATGTGGGAGGCTTATTGACCCAATACTATTTGGTTGGTCTCACTCATGCACATCAAATGATGGTTTCATAAAGTAGGAGTTACTAACCCACTTAGGATTCATATCACATTGACATATGATCATTCTTAGTGAAGTTTTTGATGCGAGTCTATAATGGAATTACTAGCTCGATTATAAAACTTATGGTCTCGTCTTATGCAAAAACGTTTTTTTGCATAGATGTCCACACTCACATATCTTCACATGAACAACTAGATTAATGTAACTAGGCTATCGACTTTAGTCTAATTAATGTAACCATGGACATATCGACTTTAATCTAATTAATGTAACTAGGCTAAATGACATTTGAATATTAAATGCGCATTTATCGAAAATAATAACTATTATTAATAGCTAAAATTTAACATTAAATGTCTAACTTTAAATGTTCATTTTTTAACTACAAACTACTGGACTTTTAGGGCATAACCTCGAACAATATCCCACTTGCACTAAAGCCCTAGTTAGACTATTACATGTTTAGCCAAAACACCAAGTCTCACACTTGCTCTAGACCGTAGAAGATGATTTATGTAAACCCATACGCCTTAGGTGACCCTCGATCATTGTAGTCAGGAGAACTTTTGTAAAAGGATCAAAAATATTCCAAGTGTATCAATTTTGGTGATAACCACTTTGCCTCTATACAGTATCTCTCTGATGAGGTGATATTTCATCTCTATATGCCTTCCTCTTTTATGGCTTTTAGGTTCCTTGGAATTGGCCATAGCCCCACTGTTATTATAATACAAAGTGATTGACATATCCATGCACTTCCAAATTTGCTACTAAGTTTCTTAACCATACTGCCTCTTCTACTGCTTTTCAAGCAACTACGACCCAACTTCCATAGTGGAGTCTGCGATGCAACCTTGTTTAATGTTTCTCCAAATTGTAGCTGCGTCATTGAGGGTGAACATTGATCTGATGTGGACTTCCTAGAGTCTTTATCAGTCTGAAAATCAGTGTCTGTGTACCTAGTAAGGATTAAATCCTTAGGACCGTACACAAGCATCTATTCCTCATTCTCCTAAGATACTTGAGTATATTCTTAACTGTCGTCCAATGACCTAATCTTGGATTTAACTAATATCTACGGATAATGTCTATCAAGTAGCAAATGTCAATCATAGTAAACAACATAACGTACATTAAGCTTTCTATCGTCAATATGTCCTCCGTCTCATTTCCATAACCTCTTGAGGTGTCTTAGGACTTTTTTCCTTAGCCAACGAAATTCCATGTTTAAAAGATAGTTGGCCCATCTTGAATCTCTCATCGGATGCTGATAACTCCGAAAATAGAGAGTTATCTAGCTTTCTTTTACCTCTTATTCATGTAATGAAGCGGTTAATTTTAGGAGAAAAGCATGATAATAAGAAGTGATTAGGCTAAAAACACCATTTTATCATTTTAAGCTTGTTCAATTGGGAATATATGGAAATTGCACTATATTCAAATAAAAAGGGATGTTTTTATCATTTACTGTAAAAAACTCATCAAAGCTTGGAGAATTCATATTAGTATAGGAATATAGATTGTTCAGGACATTGAGCAAGTCAGAAAACTCCCAATGTTGGGATCATTCCTAAAGTCAGTGTAGATTTCCATAAGTGACAAAGAGAAGTGCAATACCAAATGCTGGCCACACTTTGCCTGTATCCGAATTAAAGGTTGAAAAAGTACAAATTATCATTGCACGTGGATCAATGATGGATTGCACGATCATGATTTGTTGCTACTTGCCTCAGTAAGATCATTTAGCACAAGACAAAGACATCAAAAAATAGCCTCATAATACCTAGGAAGTGGTGAATTGGTGAGAAAGACATGAGAATTTTGAGCCTATATAAAGGGATCATCATGTGTAAACTAAAGTCGTCGAATTTTGAATCAATGTGCAAATCAATGTTCGTTTGATTTATAGTAAAAGAAGGTGAGGGATTGAATTGCCCAATGTTGATGACATTGCCATTACGCGGGACATTAAAACCAACTTATTTGGAAAGAAGTTGAAGTGCAAGGTAGTTGTCTTACCATCCTTAGCATTCATATGAGTGACACATATGCAAGGAATAATTCCTCTACTATTCATTTTCTGACTTATGTTTCAGACCACATCTTTAACATGTTTTATTTATAATGTAATTTTTTTATTTACTGCTTTAAGTTTACTTTTATTCTTTTATTTTCTATGCAAAATGATGTTGTAGTCTTGTATGGAGGTTATCTTCTATTTATGATAGCAGAATCAATGCCTGACGCATTATTAACGCTGCATGCATTCTCGTTGAGTATTTGTAAGTTATATTTTGAGTAGGTTAGTGAGGACAAGGTAGAATTTCTGTTTACAAAGTAAGTACGTTAACTATTGAGGTTGACCAGTAATCCACTTATCGTTTACGCTTGACTTTGTTATCGAGATCGAATGAGGTAAAATGAAACGTCCTTACTATTGTTATTAGGTTCAGTACTAGACTTGACTAGTATGTTTAGGGAGGGTCCCCCAAAACTAGCCAACTAATTAATATGAACCACATCTTTAATGTTGACAACATTAAGAGGGAATGTACTTCCGGAGAATGCATTGATGTACAGTAGAAACCTTAATATCTACCATGTCGCATGTCTTTTCTAACTGATTTCAATACTTTTATGATTTATGTACTTCATCTAACTTTAACATTCCTATCATTTATTAATGCATGTTAAACAGTAGGTACTGGGTTGAATGTTGTTTGACTAAAGGCAATGTCTACCGCATTGCGTATGTATTATACATTTACACTTTAGTTTAATACCACAACCCGCTTTATTATTGAATGTTACCTTTCTTGAACCACAACATAAAATTACTTGAAAGAATCAACTTTTTAGGAGATGACTTGGATATTTATTACTCGATACAATTGACAGCGTACACTTACGTTTTCATAGAAGTGTTGTTTAGTATTGTGTAGGATATTAGTAATACCTTTGCATTTTGTTTCCATATGTATGCCTTGACATTCTTCTAATCATGTTTTTGGATTCGTTGTTGGGGAAATGAAATAAATTAAACTGTCATGTCACGCTGGAAACTTGCTATCACATACCTGACAAACATCTTGTCAATATACAATACTTGAGACAAGACTAGCATTCTCTCGAACCCATCCCTTATTATTTGGATCACAAGAATGTACGAAGCGTCACCAATAACATTCATCTGGAATTGGTTAGCTAGCCACAACTTGATATCAGTCAACACATATACATTCTTCCGAATGAGTAAGATATCATCTACATATAACAATATAAATATTACTTTCTTGTTAATGAACTTCTTGTAAACATAAGGTTCATTAACATTTTTCTTAAAATCATATGATTTGATCACATCATCAAATCTTTTGTACCAAGACCTAGATGCTTGTTTCAATCTATAAATGTTGGATTTAATAAGTTTGCAAACCTTTTACTCTTGTCCCTTTGATACAAACTCCTCTTACTGGTTCATGTAGATTTCCTCTTCAAGATTGCCATTCAAAAAATGTATTCTTGATATTCATCTATCATATATTATAGTCATAATATGAGGCAATGGATAAGAGGATCCTTATAGACTTTAACATAGCAACAGGAGAAAAGGTCTCTTCATAATCCACTCCTTCAACTCATTCTCTTTGAGTGAAGCTCTTTCCTACAAGTCTAGCCTTGAAGGTTATCATCTTCCCATCTACACTTTTTTTACTCTTGTAGATCCACTTGCACCTAATAGGTCTTGCATTCTATAGTGCATGCTTTAGTGCATCTACAACTCTATTTTGAGGTTCATGGCTTTTATCAATTCTTTCTTGTCAATATCTTTCATTGTCTTACCAAATAAGAGAGAATCTTCAACATTATCCTGGATAATGTTTAGTGTCTCCAAGACACCATTATATGGAACCAAATTATGTAATAAACCATATTTTCATTAAGGGAAATTTAGTTACTCATTTTGAATTGAATAAGGGGTAATTGAGTAACTTCTTAGCTAGGTGAGAGTTTTTTGTAACTTCTTAGTATGTAAGGTTAGGTTGCAAAATCCTAAGTCAGCTTTGAAGTGAAAAATAAGACAGTAGAGAGAGAAAAGAGAAAGTCCTGGGTGTCTTTGTGCTAAGACTCTTCACGCCATCAGCCTATAGTTTGTCGTAGATCGAGTTGGTATGGGTTCTTGTTGGTCACTACCACACTCTTTTCACCCGAGGGGATCTAGCATCATCGTCGATGTTGGAGGTTGTTATGTCGTTGTCGCACGTCATTACGTCTTTGAGTGGAGGCTCATCGCTGTGTGAATAGGTGTTCGTTAGAGAAGTTTGTCTTTACTAAAGTTGGGTGAGGCAACATTGTTGTTCAGATGAGTTGAGTGGGAGTTGACAACTCCTTGGGTGGTTGGCCACACCCAAATCTTCATTCCCTCTCTTATTATTGACCAAACCAACTCCCTTCTTTTTCCATTATCACCTGAATAGAACCTAAGTCAATCCTTATTCTACCTTCACCCATCTTTTGACTACCAATCCACCACATCACACCTCCTCTGCCTCCTTCCTTGTTTTGACGGAAGACCCCCATGCATGGATAGCAGGAGCTACCATATCCTCCTTGTTAACCCATTAAGCAATTATTTTGACCAAGCCACATCTATTGTGTCGAGTAACATCCATTTTGAATCATTAAATCCAATGTTGACCCATTTACCCCAATTTTGTCCACTAACCCTTGTTTGGGCAAAATAATATTAATAGTAACTCCAAATTGAACCATGGATCTTTTATGATTGTATGTCTTGAATACTTAAGTTTGTTAGAGTTGTTGTTATGGTCTTGACACACGTGTAGGCGCTAGGTTTCATCAGAGTTCTATTTTTTACTAGTTTCTATGCACACGGTTTGATTTTGGTGATTCAGTGTCGAGATGTGTGGATAGATTTTGGAATTTCTGCCAAGGCACGTAACTTGTATCCCTGACTCGAAGCATGTAGTTTAATTCATGTACTAGTTGAATACATTGGCTTATATGTATGAGTTGACATGTTTTGTACTGAATAATGCTTGTATTGATTACATTGATAGCATGTAATACGTACTGTGAGCATTATTCGTATGATTTAGCATGTCTTATATCAGTTGATGCTTGTATTGATTTCATCGACATCATGTTGCACCTATTTTAAGTATTATGATTATGGCAACATGTATAATGGTTCTATGTCTTGATATTGTTGAACCAATGCATGTTTGATTTAAAGAGTTGGTATTGCATGTAGTTCGTAAGTCCCAACTGTGGATTTTCCTATTGTTTGATGCACGACTTGATGATTCATTTGGACGTAATTAAGTCATGAAGACCAAATAGAGCATACTAGTAAGCAGACGTGCATGGTGTCGGACATTTGGTGTCGATCTGGACTTTTGGTGTCGGTCTGTATATTTTTGGTGCTGATCAGACTGACACCAAAAGAACCGACACCAAACTACTAAAAAACTGATCCAAATTACTTTTGGTGTCGGTCCGACTGACACCAAAAGTAATTGGTGTCGGTCTGACCAACACCTTAATTTCAACCTTATTTCTCACTAATTTTCATCGCCAACTCCATTTTCAAGCATTTTCTTCTTTCTCTTCCTAAAAACTCCATTAATTTTCTTCTTCTTCTTAGCTTTCTTTTCTCCTTTACCCGCGACCAAAAATCTCTAATTTTCAAGCTTTCTTCTTCTTCTTCTTCATTTTCAGGCTTCTAGCTTCTCTTCCACCTATTACATTTCAAATGTACTGATTTCTTTTTCTTTTCTTTTTTTTTTTTTTTTTTTTTGCTATTTTTTAGTTTGCTATATTTTATTTATTCTATACCTTGAAAGCTATGGAATAAAGGAAGTGTTGGTGTTTGTTTTGTGTGTTTCTTTTCAACAACATCTAATTCACTCATTTTGCTTTATTTATTGCCTTTCAAATATCTAGGGTTCTAACCTACATTATGCATCCCTTAATCTTGAATATCTATTTTATTTATTTATTTGTTTGTGGGTTTAGCTATATGTTTAAAGTAGTGTCTTGAAGTAAATATATAGTGCCTTATAAATTTGTGTTTGGATTTTTACCCTTGTATGTAGGTATTATTTTAGTTGGGATATTGATAAATTACGGATGCTTAAGGATCATTCACAAGAATATAGTTTAGGAGTTGAGAGTTTTATAGAAAATTCTTTACGACATTCCAAAGGGTCAAATGTTGTTTGTTGTCCATGTTTAAAATGTGTAAATGCCAAGTACTAAAATGTGAATGTAGTAAGAGACCATTTATTTGTAATTGGTATCGATCAAAGTTATGACACATGGATTTAACATGGAGAATCTATATCGAGGAAAAGAAGTAATATTGAAAGCGACGTTCCAATCGATCAAATTATAGATGAGAATTTGGATGACCAAATACGTATGTTTGAGGCTGCACACGATTATTTTAACGACAAATCGCCAATATTTGAGCAATCATTAGAGGATGTCAAGAAACCATTATACCCAAATTGTAATAATTTTACTAAGATATCTGCATTGATTAAGCTTTATAATTTGAAATCAAAGTTTGGATGGAGCGATAAGAGTTTCACAGAGTTGTTAAAACTATTGAGCGTTCTACTGCCTTGTCCTAATGAAATTCTGATATCTACCTATTATGCCAAGAAGATTTTAAGTTCATAGGAGTGAATTATGAAAAGATCATGCCTGCATCAATGACTGTTGTTTGTATCGAAAAGAACTCGTTAATGCCGAATTGTGTCCTACATGTGGAACATCAAGATGGAAAGTTCAGAAGAATGTGCAAGTAGGAGTAAAAATACTCCATTCTAAGTCATGTGGTATTTCTCTCCCATTCCAAGATTTGAACGAATGTTTTGAAGTAAAGAAACTTCAAAATTATTGAAGTGGCATGCTACTGACCGACATGTTGATGGGAATATAAGACATCCAGCTGATACTCTCTCATGGAAACAAATAGACGAAAGATGACCCGAATTTCTTTTAGAATCGAGGAATCTTTGTCTAGCCTTCATCGTACTCTTCTTGTGATCAAGGAAATGAAGTTACCTTCTTCTATATACTCATCATTTGCTTCGCACTCAGGTTCAAGTCCTTCATCGTACTTCTCACAATCATCATCCAAATCAATTATGTCATTTCTTGTCACTATAACTCTTTTTCTCGAATTTTTTCCCTTTCCACCAAGGACTCCATCTTTTGATAGTATTCAGCAACACTTTAGTTCCTTGCCTCAAATCTTGCAATTTAGTTTTCAAATCTCTTTTGTAATGTTTTGGAACATGCCTCTTTCTCATAACTTCTTTAAGTTCTTCTCACAACTCTATTAGGTTCTCCTCTTTTCTTCTTTTTTCATATTTAAGATGTTGATACCATTCACTAGCATGGTTTGTGAATTCATCAACGACAAGCTTCATCTACATGTTCTCACTATATGTGTTACAATAAAACACATGTTCCATATTTCTTTTTCTATTGCAAGTATGACTCGAAAACTGTCGCTCCATTAAATTGTGGAATTTTAAGTTTAACTCCTACATCTCTATCTTCATGCATTCTATCCGTCTTTCTCAATTATAGATGTTTTCTCTTCCTCCACATTCAGAACTTATGTTGTTTTTTTCTCATTACGTGACATATTGCAAATAAAAAAAAAAAGAACTTCTTCACACTTCTCTCTAAAATGAAACAAAGTGAAAATATTTCACCTCTAGAGCGCTCAAGAAATTTCGACCAAATTCTCTGATACCAAATGATAAGCGCCAACTTTGATTGAGTTTTACAAAGATGGAGGTCCTTCTAGGATCCTTGTAAAAACACACAAATATGACAAACTTAACAATTGATCCTAACCAAGAGTTAAGTTAGAATGATGAATGACTCTTAGAAAGCACTTAGAACCTATGATGATCACTCTTAGATTCTAAGTCAACTCACTCCAAAATTAGTTTGATCAAGACTAATTTAATGAATTGATTAAGCTTTAAACCTAATAAATATTTGATAGTAAGACAACACCAAATCGGTTGAAACACAAGTTTCGATATTCCAAAAAATGTTTCTCTTTTTACAAATAACAATCTTATATATACTAATTTAATAGTCATCACGAAAGGACACAACCCTTCATACTGACTTAATTTAGCCTCTATCCCTTTAAATTCATACATGAAGCATATTAAATATAAATAAATGAACTTAACTTGGTACATCATTAATAAATAAGCTAAATGAATATAATTTTATGATTCATGGTTTCTTTTAGATGAATGGGTTCCTTCCAAGTTTGAAAGGTTAGAACTTTTCACAATGTGTAGATATCACTGCTTGATCTTTATGAAATATTCTTTGCCTTTCTTTTAGTAATAGCTTATTAATGTGAATTCAATAACTTCGTTGTCGGATTTGTATTCGCTCCTATCAGATTTTTACTAGTATTCTAGGGTGTCTCTCCAGGTGTGTGGTTGGGTTTGTGGCCCTAAGTGATCGTGAGAATTCCATGTTTAACATCGAGTAGGAACTTATGGGGATTTGTGGTCCCTTAGCTTGCAGGTCTCCTTACTCACCGGAACCTTCAACCTGGAGTAAGATCTCCTAAAATGCCTTAGATACTTCTGGTCTCTTGTAGACATTGTGTCTTGGGTACGCTGCCTAGGTCGAGGCCATGGTTTTCAACCTATCGTTCAAGAGCTTTTGGTTTTGTGTACCCCTTGAGTATATTGATGTTCATCATATTTGTTGATGCTTTGACTGATGCATCACTACCCCAAGTTTGGGAATGCTTATTGAGTTTTCATAAACTCACATTTTCCACTGTGGATTACCATAAGTACTACAGAATCATACGGAGATGGGTGATTGACGAGCTAGAGACGACCATGGGACCTACTGCATTATGTTAGTATTTGTTTCATTTACGTCCTTTTGCACGGATTTTTGGGGCATGCGACGTTTATTTACCTTTTGACTCATGTTTCATGTTTTGAATTTCGGGGTACCCGACACTACACATTTATGCAAATGACTTTGAACTAAGCTTGTATTTCTGTCATTTATGTATTATAAAGCAGTTTTAATTGTGCATGCCCAAGATGTTCTTAATTACTTAAATTTATTGTCAAAGATTTATTGCGAGATCCTATAGTGGGTCGAGTCCATACAGATACTTAGAATCCTCCCACTACGTCGAAGCTGACGACTTTCCTAACTAGGCGAGATTTGACTATAAATCCCAATGGTTCATCAACAATCTTTACTGATGAGTTTTCAGCATCCAATGTTGGTGTGCTGTCGACAACCCTTGTTCATTGTCTGGAACTTCCTTTGTTGACAGATTTGTTGCATTATTAGAATTTAATTCTTTCAACATTATTATTAATTGAGGTTTATGTTCTCTAACATAATCCTGTTATAAGAATGTTGTGTTTGTCGATACAAACACTTTATCCTCATATGTGTTTTAAAAATAACCCCCTCTCGTTTCCTTAGGAAATCTAGGAATAGGCATACTTTTGAACGTGGTTATAAGTTCTTCAGATTTGTAGTTAGCACATAGGTCAAACTTAATAAAGTCCTGAAGTAGCGTAAACTACCTGGACATCAATTCCACAACTCATAATGTGTCTTCGAGACACTTTTTTAGGGTACCATGTTTAAAATATTTAACTTTGTCTCCAACATGTATCCCTAAAAAAATATCGAAAATTGAGCAAAGCTTATCATCAACCAAACTATTTCTAAAAGGTTTCTATTTCTTTTTTATGAAACTTCATTTTTGTTGAGGCATTCCAAGTGCTCGGAGTTAGGACGTTATTCCATGTTCTATCAAGCAGTTTTGAAATTCCAAGTCGATATACTCTCCACCATGATCAGATCGCAGTATTTTAATTTATTTATCTAATCGATTCTCAACCTTATCTTTAAATGCTTTAAAATTTTCAAGAGTTTTTTTACTTTTGTGCTGCATTAGATGAAGATAATCATATCTAGAGTAGTCATTCTTAAAGGATACGAAGTAACATACCCTTCTCGACCTTAAACATTCATTAGACCACATAAGTGTGAATGTACGAGTTCTAAGGGTCGAATGACTCTAGCTCCTTTTGTTATAAAGAGTTTTTTGGTCATCTTAGCTTCCAAGAAAGATTCACAGACATGTAAAGTGTCCATCTTTAACCGAGTTAAAGGACCACTTCTTACTAACCTTAAAATCCTATTGAAGTTTATGTAACTCAACCTTAGATGCCAAAGATATCTATTGGATTCTTGAGAAATTCTTTGTCATTTGTTCTATTATTACATATTGTTGCTTGTGACAACTATGCTTGAAACAACTTTTCTAGTCCTAACCATTAGCACTATCTGTCTAGTATATTGCTTCTAATAGTCAGTTTTCTTAAATAAAGAACAAACATGTCCAGTGCTCCCTGAATCGACTATCCAGAAGTTGGAAGATTCTCCCACTAAACAAGATTCAAGTATAGGTAAATCTAATTTACCTTTCTTGTCATTTTTCTTCGTTTCTTTATACTTAGGACAATTCCTTTTGTAATGACTAAGCTTTTGACAATGGAAACACATTCAATCCTTCTTGGTCTTTGACTAATTTTATTTTGAGTGCACTGCCTTTATTCAACTTTCTCTTCTTATATTTTAGCCTTTGAGGCCTAACCTCATTCTCTAACGTCTCGTTCACATTATGAATTCAACCTTCTCTTCTTATATTTTATTCAACTTTTGCTCAACTGTACTTGTTTATTAAAGCCTTACTTTGTTTATGTAATATCAAAGTGTGCCAACATTTAAGAAATATAGACTCAAAGACTACCCATGTCCCCGCCTTCTCGTCTACATTATGAATTTCTATCCAAGGCACCACGCTTTCCTTAATTCAAAGACTATCCACACCTCCAATGTAGGGATTCCATCTTTTCATAAGCTATGACCATTGTCTTAGGCATCTTGGTCAACATGTTCAAAACGTACGTCAACATATAGGCTCAACCTTTTCATTAGTGCCTTGCCAACAAACTTGCATCTCGTGAATATTTCACATTGCATAGACTACAAGTTCTAAAGGACAATCCTCCGTTAAAACAAGCTTTTTGTCGTTCAACGACAAGAATCGTGGTGATATTGTTTTTTCAAATGTTATATATTTTTTTTCGGTTAAATTGTCACTAGAAAATATCAAAATTAGAAATTAGGTACGTTGCTAGATTATAAGTTAAAAGAACATTCCAATTTTATTCTCATTTAAAAATGTCATTGATGGTTTTGACGTAAAAATGAAATTTGAAACTTTTCAAGTTAAAATCACAGGAAACCCTACATATTAATTAATGTCATGGTACAACTACAAAGGTTTAGAGCAAGTGTCATCGTAGAATAAGTCAAATGCTCTTCCCTGGTGTGAGACTTTTCTCAACTGAAAATCCAATACCAGGATAACTCTTATCCCTATGGTTTTAGTTACCATTTTCGATTTAGAACTTGGCTAACTCATTAACCAATTCCTTAATAGTGTAGCCCATCAATTTAAAACAATTAATCTCTCTCGATAAATGTCGTCGTAGAATAAGTCGATTATCGATTGAAATCACAGTCTTATCCCTTTCGTGATACTTACTCTCATATTAACCCTAGTGAACATATACCGTAGGGGGTCGACTTAAAGCTGCCAACACGTAGCCCTTCTAAGATCTCACGATGTAATTTTTGATGGAGATCGCAGGATCAGTTGACACTGATCCTTCTTCCACTATTTATTTTGAAATGGGGTTCCCTCCCACGTAGATGAACTAGGCTAATCTTGTTCATCAAAGTCCCAATCTTTTACCTATGTTGGTTAGATTGATTTTAATGTGAATTATCAAGTTTTTACTCTAAAAACATAATCACATAATTCAGCCTACATAAAGTGATATATAATTCATGGTCATTTCAACCTCCAAGTCCTGTTCCGAGGTAAAGTTGTTTTGTAAACCGTCATCTTAAGTACCTCAATCTTTGACAAAAACTTTCTTAGGTATGGTTCCCTTCCAACAAATGCTTACATTATCAAATTGCTATAATTAATTCTATAAACTAAAGAATAAAGTGATAGTAATTAATCCTATTAATTGTAATTACTTTTATTTATTATTAGGTTCTACGTCTTTTTAAACAATTTTAAATGATTATATTCATTTTTGAAGCAGATGTAAAATGAATATTTGAGTTCTATTTTGAAAAACATTTTTATAAAACAATAGACATAATCTATACATTCTGCATGATCAAGAAAAATAAACATCCAATATTCATTTGTAAGATCTACATTCTCTAAATAATTCTAAATATGGAATCCAATTCCTACATTATATCTAATATATTTAATATATATTTAGTATGCATGAATCTTTTTAACCTGTGATGAGATTGTTAATCTATGGTGAGTGAAGGCATTGTCCATGGGCATTAGATTTCTAAACTAGAGATGGAGTTTGATAAAGTAAAAGTTGAATGTATTGAAATGTTAGAATCTCCTAATACAGTTAAAAGAATTCATAGTTTTCTAGGCCACGTTGGATTTTAAAGACGCTTAATCAAAGATTCTTCCAAACAGTTGTGCGAACTTCTTCAAGTCAACTGACCTTTTTTTTTTTTTTTTGAAAAATGCTTAAGGGAATTCAAGGTTCTAAAAAGAGCGCTAATAAGTACACCTATTCTAATCTCTCCCAATTGGACAAAGCCCTTCAAGCTTATGTGCGATGCGAGTGATTATCCAGTAGAAACAATTATCTGGCAGAAAAAGAAAAAGTTGATTTAGTCGATCTATTATGCGAGCAAGAAGTTGAATGAAGCTCAAGTTAATTACACCACCATAGACAAAGAAGTGTTAGGGATGGTGTTTGCGTTAGAGAAATTCAGATCATATTTAGTTGGATCTAAAATCATCATTTTTATAGATCATGCAGTAGTTAGATATCATATGAAAAAATCAAAAGCCAAACAAAGGATAATTCGATGGATTTTATTGCTACAAGAATTTGACATTGAAATTAAGGATTAGAAAAGATGTGAAAATCTAGTCGCTGATCATTTTTCACATCTGGAGCAATTCAAAAGCATTGCACTTGGCATTCACATTCGTAATAGCTTTCCCAACGAACAATTACTAAAACTAAATGTCATAGAAACACCATGGTTCGCTGATATAGCAAACTATGTGTGTACCGATTTAAAGCCACATGATTTATCTAAGCAACAAGCTAAGAGCCTTTTTGAAAAATTCAAAGAATATTTCTAAGGTGAACCTTATCTTTATAAACAATATGGTGATGGTAAGAGGAATGAAATGCCAATAAACTGCATACTCGAAGTTGAACTCTTCGATTTATGCGGCATTGAGTTTATATGCCCATTTCTACCATTCTATGGCAACATGTATATCTTAGATGCAGTTGATTATGTGTCCAAATGAGTGGAGGTTATTGCAACTCCATTAAAGGATGCAAAGATTGTCATCATATTGCTTCATAAGTACATATTTACACGCTTTAGAACACACATAGCTATCATTAGTGATGGGGGTTCACACTTTGTCAACAGGGCAATGGCCAACCATTGGCGGTCCGAAAAAGTTTATGTCGTTTTCTTCCCATGTTCCATCTTTCCTTATTTTTGTACTAGTTAACCTTCTTGTTGTAAATTATTGGATCTTTCTTGATTCTTGATTGGATTTTGGAGATTTTCTTGATTTTCAAGAAATTCGTCAAATCTAGAAACTCGTCGCCTTTTGTGTTTCTTTGTTGGAATTTTTATCATTTTGGATATTTTTAGTCACCGAAAATTAGCCAAGAGTTGAGGACGAGTTGACAAGAAACCACCTTCATATACCTAGGATTGGTTTTTGGCGACTCTATTGATTATTGTACATTAACCATTAACTAGCTTAGAAATTCTTTGTATAAATTGATCCTTATGTGTTGGTTTTTCATCTTGAACCTTAGTCTACTAATTTGATCAGCATTGACTAGTGTTGATCAGGTCAACCGTTTTTTACCAAGTCTCGGGTCCCGAAACCAGTTTTTCAAAGTTAGGTCTCCTTTAGTAAAATCGACCTTTTGAGTCTGTTTTAGGGATTCATTTAGCAAACCAATGTCTAATTAATGCATTCTTGCTTGTTTTACTTGTTAGGGTGCTAGAACAACCTTCTTGAACTTGTTGAGTGCGTTCTATAAACTTTCCACTTAAGAATTTCTTATTGTGGGTTGTGTAGACCCTGTACAAAGTTTTTCTTACCTTTATATGAATATATATTAAGATTGATTCTTCTATGCATGTATGCATGTCTAAGCATGTGGATATTTATGATTGTTAGATGATCTGGTTATAACGAATGTGAACTATGTTATGTCATGTTTGATGATGATATGTGATAACCTATTGTTGTGCAGCGTGTTAGTAAACTAATATTATTGTTGTGAAGAGCATGTAGGTATGATGTTGATATGAATATTTGTTGATTATATATTGCTTGGTTATATAAGTATTCTGACACATGTTAATTACAGTTTAGTGGTATAAGACACCAAAAATGTAATTAGGTTGTTACATATATACTTGTCTGTCATAATTGGTCACTTAGCGGTATGGGACGCCAAGTAATATGGCATGACAAATGTTTGGTCATGAGTCATTCTTAGGTAGTTTAGTTAGTTTGTCATCATCTAGAGGTAGTAGAGAATAAGATCAACCATGTTTCTCTTAGTGTTGGAGACAAAATGTATTTGCTCCCTCTAATAGCCAGAGATGTGATGACACATGCCACCCTTGGCATAGCCTAGTTTTGTAAAGACCCGACCCCAACTAGGGTAAATTCTAACTACTTATTTAAACAACTATTTAAGTAGCCCTTAAGATGTAGGAAGAACAGTAAAAGGAATACTCCATTTAGTTTGAAATGCAATCGTTCGAAAACAGTAAAACGGGTACCCAATTATTCAAAGGTTTAAATCAGAAATCTCACAAAAACAC
>JBBMEG010045085.1:0-18104 GCA_037832605.1 Cyclanthera cordifolia | reverse complement strand
GCAGCCACTGTCTCAACCAACCTGTTGGGATTCAGCCAGCTTTTTCGAAGCCTTCCTTTTATATTATATCTCCTACAAACCCAACCTGTTGAATAAAATCTTCCTGCCCGGATCTCGATTATGGAACTTCTGTCCACTTCACAAGTCCATCGGGCTGCGGCTAGCACTAGCGAGCGCTCCTAATTCCATTTCACCTAAGTGAAGTTGGAGAAGAACTAATTGATCAACTAGAATGCATAGTAAGTGAAGGCAGAAATAGAGTGGACGAGTATTTAGAAAACAATTTGATATGTCGATTCGATGTTGAGCCAACAATAATGGAGCAATCTGTGAATGATGATAAAGAAGATGAATATAGATTCATTAATGACGAAGACCAAGATGATGATGTCGATAGTAATGATGAAGATTAAATGTTAGTTTAATTGTTTATTTCATTCTTTATACATTGTTTTAATTAGACTTATGAAATTACAACTTATGAAATTGCAGGTTATCGATATGCCTAACACATCGAGACATCTTACTAACTCGATTTTCGACGAGACCGAAGGTAGTACAGACATTGATTGCGTACCTGCGACAGCCGCTACTCAAGCTGGTACTCAGGCTGGAGGTCAAGATCGAATTGTTATAAAGTTTTATATATGACGTTAAAAAATTCCAATCTTACAGTTCATTTTCTGGATGTATGTAGTAGTAGCAGTAGTACTACCCGATTTCGAAGCCCGTCAAAGGGTGAAAACTTGAACAAATGGGTTGCTAAGGAGGGGCGGTAGTGTCGGACCATCTCAGTGAAAGGTACACAAAAATACGCCACCGCTCTTAATTTTGTTTTAATATAAGTCTTAAGAATGATGGCTATCGTGCAGCATTGGCTTTGCTCGACACACGTTGGCTTTGCTCGACACACGTCGTAGGTTTAAGATTTGCTCGTCAATCCAAAGCTGAGATAAAGAACGACAGTGATTAGTGGACACAAACGACGCTAACGCAGATAGTGTGGCCTAATCAGAAGATTCTCTCAGCTGCTGAATCAAACTGGGCAGCAACACGCAGGCTACTGCTATTTGGTCTGAGCTCAGCCAAGACTGACGCGTAACGATTGCTTCTCTAACGATGTAAGCAGCTGCACGGAAAAACTCTTATGACAGCTCTGACTTTGTTGAAATCAACATCTCGAGAAGCATACTTGCACAGAAATACGCAAAAGCTGCTCCAATTAATTAGTGATGATTTTAGCTGATTATTAGGGTTTTAATGCTCAATCATTGGGTATTTTTATAGACCAAAAGTGAACTTTCGTCCTTTTTCAATTTGGATTTTTGTGGGAAAATTACTAGAATGCTCTTTATTAATTTAGCCCTTCCAATTCCAATTTTAATGAACAAAACACAAGGGCAATTTCGTCTAACGAACTTTGAATAATTATTTTGCTAATTTCCATTAATTATTTTTCAAAAATAGGGAAATTTAGGGATGTTTCATTGTAAAACTAAACTAAAAAAAATAAACAAGGATTAAAAGTGTGCATTATTAAAATCTAAGGGGTAAAATGTTTCAATTTTAAAATATAAAGAGTAAACTGAAACTGAACCTCAAACCTATGACTAAAAATATTAATTTTTCAAAATTAGTATTATAATAACTATTATTATATATTTAGTTTTCAAGTGATTTTAAATGAGCAATACTCATGTCTTATTATATAGGATCTAGTAAATAAAATGAAGCATGTTTGATACCTCACCCTCAAATATTGTTCTACTAAAAAAAAAAAAATTGAATCAGAGGAATATGAGTATGTGTCTCTGATTCGAAGAAGAGCAAAGGTGGAAGCTTCACCATCTATGGTACACAACACGGATGTGGAGGGCATTTGAGAAGTGGCCAGCATTTTTAAGCCAATGAGTACAATTCCACTCAAAATTATTAGGCCAGAAAACCTAAAGAGATTAATGCTTGAGCCCATTGTATTAGAAAGTCATTCGAGCCAACAAGAAGAACAACAAGTCATGGAGGAGATGCAAAACTCCTCGAGAAAAAAAAAACAGATAAGGAATGTTATTCAATTGTTACGATCCCTAAGTGAATTAGATCCAACACTAGAAAGGGATGTTAAGGAAGAACCACAAGTCTCGATAAGGTACATATCCTTGCAGTCCACCGTATCAAGCAGTGGTAAGGGAAATGAAGAGGGCAAATAGGAAGAAGACATTGAGGAAGTGGCAGAAGTTGAAGCTACCACCCATGAAAATATGTAAAGACTCGTCCCTATACAGAGAATTGACTCTGATCTGGAGTATCGGGTAAAGGTGGAAGTAGAAGATTAAAAAGGAGATGAAGATGTAGAGAATGAGAATATCCCAGAATCAACAAGAGAGAAGATAGAAAGAAGGAGAAAACGCAAGTGTATTGCCTTTTCACCGATAATGTCCTCTGTATTTAAGAAGCAGAGGGACATTGTGAAGGATGTTTCACACACCATCAATCTGGTCTCGATAAAAATTGAAGAAAGATTCGTCTTTCTCGAGACGAAGATGTTCAATCAAGAGCACAACTTTCTCAAAACCAGATAGCAAATAGAGGTTGACAACGACATTGTGAGTCGCAAATAAAAGCGTTCGTGCGATCGAAGATTGAAGCCACGGTGGAATGAGTTCAATAATTCTATGCGAACATCACTAACGAGAGGAAACTCCAAAGTTGATAATGCGGAGTAACAATGGATTAGAGTGCAATAATTATATGGAACAAAGCACGTTAGAAGAGCAACCTAAATGCGAAGTGAACTCAATGGTTGTGAGGTCCATGGGGACACAGCCGAAGGATTGCCTCAAGACAATTTAAGCGTCAGGTGCAATGTGGAAAGTAAAATACTTCTTGAATTCGGAGGCGTATTAATTGCTGGCTTACTTTGTAATGTCCTACCTAATGCATACCACGCATGACACGGAAGTCAATTACAGCTAGTATCTTTTGTTGTATGCTCTTTACACTGGCTTTAGCATCAATGTTGGCCACATTATAGAAGTTGAAGTAAAGCACTGCATCAATTAAAAGCAGGACTTGCTCTTCTTCCAGCACACCATAACACTCATCTACATCGATCAGAGAGTGCGGCCAACATCCAGTGATGTTGTCCTAGCACTAAACCACTATACCAAATCGTAGAATCAAGAGCAATGGTGGCAGTGTGTCAACAAACTGTTGGCGTAGTGGCTACAGTCGATAAATTGTTGAAGCAACTGGGTGAGATGAAGAGCTAGCAGAAGCACTACTTCACCCAAGTTTGAGCATACTGGGATTATGCAGAGAGGCTCAATGCACGACTAAACCAAATGGTTGAAAGGAATGCAGAGGACATTTAATTCCCAATATTCCGAAATGAAGTAACTCATCCTTGAGAGCGTTCTTCACCAATCCAAGAGAAAGACAGATCCTCTAGCTAGAGCCAAGTCTTCTGAAAAAACAATTCATTACTTGTAAATCTTTTATTGTGTTTATCTTTGTAATTAGATCAAGTAATGAATAAATAAGTTTTTGTTTAATCTGTCTTGTGTAGATCTCTCTACCGACTTGAATGTTTCAGTGTTGTTGCTTACCATATTCGTAAAGTCCCATGCAATGAATAACATTAGATTTAGAGTAGACTTAGAATAAACATCTATTGTTTTCACTTAGATATCTTTGATACTATATCCTACTTACACATTTCCAAGTTCATCGAATTAGAAATGCTTGTTAGAACTAATTGTTGTGTGCATTAACATTCTTGTTTATAGTCGTATTACTGGTAAGGACCCAAGTTTTCAAAAGAATAAAACTGTAGACCTTACTTAACCTTATGCATGAAAATCAAGTACAAAGCAAACTTAACGGATAAACCAATGTGCATAAAATGAAAATAATTTTTCAGTGGGATCCAAAAACATCTTAAGTAATTAATAAATATCATTTATCCAAAATTTGCGGATTCGAAACATGCTAGGACTTTTCGTAGACTATAGTGCAATGTTTCCTATAGTCAAACAATAACCTGGTTAGCATCTTGGTCGAAGTACTTGGAGAAAATTCATAATGGAAATGATGAGTCGTGAAACTCAATAAGGGGCTTTAACTCGGGATTCAACATGTATACAGTCAAAAGAGCATATCATATAATACAATAGAAGCTAGTAAACAATAATCAACATCATCAAGGGGTACATTGACCCAAATCACTTGGTGTGCCAAGTCATAGAATGTCAGCACCTAGTAGAGAGATAAATGACCTATGTGAAAGAAAACAAATACCCTTCGTCGAGTCCCTAGACTCTGGGTTAACCAGGGAAACCTATGCTAGTATGAGAGCCTCTCGGCGAGCTGAGCTACCTGGTATCCCTTAAGCCACAAACAATCACTACGTGGCGGTAGTACAAGCACCTCATGCGATACACCTCCACTCTTAAACAAGAAACCTATGGAAAGTTAGGCAAACACTGGTAAGTATGGCTAACCGGGTGGCCTCCTAATCTGTTACACTACTACAAGTGAGAATATCGTCCCTTCGTGTGGTACCTGATCAGATCCTGTTCCACTACCTGTGTCCAGGTCACGTCTGCCCTGAACACCAATGCGGGTACTAAAACCAAATGGTCCCCTAGAATGCCTTAAAAATATTTGGTTTCTTATAGAACACTGAAAATTGGTCTCTTTTGAGACGATTAAAACCAATCAAATCATTATGGCTAGTTCCCAATGAAACATCCCGACCCAATATATATAAATACATCAAGATGGCTAGTTTCCCATGGAACGTCAAGGCCCTGCATATGTAATCAAATCAAGATGGCTAGTTCCCTATGGAACATCTCGGCCCAGCATATATAATCAACAGCTCAAAATAGAATGGTACATACGAGTACACTCACAACTTGAGCACATATTACGTAGCATGGAAACACATCAGCCACCACATTATCAAACATGTTTAATCTGTGTAAATACATGTTGTTACAACACAAACCACGAGAAGAGGTACGGTTTCCTTACCTAGCTGATTTCACAATTGAGCTTCTTAGATGTAAGTCTATCAAGCTATGAAGACTAGTACATAAATATGTCCCTATTGAATAAATAATCGTGAACGAGCACCTAAGACAATAAAAAACGAACTTAGGAGGTCAAAATTATTAAAAATGACCAAACTCTAAATAATGGATTTTCTAGTCTCAAGGCTCGATGAACTCTGTTTATCGGTCAAAGCTGGTCAAACTCAGTAAAAATGGTGGTTTATAGGAAATTATACAAAATGTCAAGGATTTAAAATGGTCTTTTACTTAGTTGGTCAACACAATACTTAGTTTTTGCAACTTTAAAATAGTAAGATTAAAGTCCTACAACTGTAGTTTGGTCTATCCCAACCCATCAACAAATCAATTTCTCACAATAATGGTTACAACGAAACATTTTCATTTATGGAGTATTAGTAATACTAGCCATCTCATAGAACATGGATCTAAAATTAATGGTCAAAGATCAACATTATAAGCAATAAAAATGATTTTTTCCCAATATACACAAGTAAATGATAATTTCACACTTTCCATGGCTTAACAAATCATCTCATAAAAACAGTACAAGAAGTTCCCAAAATGTAATTTGACTAAACAATTAAATAAAGGTTTAACAATGATTTCAATAAGGTCAAAAAACAAAAATGGAAGGTTCTCAAGACAAAAAACGACATGGATTCACTAAGCAACAACGGCTACGACCCAAATCTAGTTGGACAGCACGGTAGATGAAGAACGGAACTACGGTCCACAACTTCAATGGTCATGGATACTCACGAATGACGACCCCCTCGGCAAGCACTCACACGATGACAGTGGTGGTGCTCGATCTGAGCAGCGTTGTGGCCCTACGCGTTGACTCAACGCGCCTACAACGACTGAGTTCCATCGAACAACAAAGACGGTGGCGAGCGATCTTCCGTTGTGCCCTTGCGTACGCGAACAAAGAAGAAAAAGGGAAAGTGGGGAAGGGGTTTCGATGCTAAGATCGAGGAAGGGGGCGAAGAAATTGGGAACGAATCCTTAAACACCTTTTTAGTTTGATTCTTTTTATTTTTCCTTTTCACTTTCATTTAATAAAAAAAAATGCCTTTATATTTAAATGGCAAAAAAACAATTCATTTTTTTTATATTTAAAAAAATGGATTTATTTTTTTGTAGTTTTACAAATGTCAACCCTTATTTCCTTAACATCTTTGTCATTTAATTCCAATTAAATAGTAACAAATACCTTTTCAATTAAATTCTTGAATCATTTTTAGGCTAAGAATTTTAATTTAAAGCTTAGAAGCTTCGGGTTGTTACAATACTATCCTTTTAGAAAAAACTTTCGTTCTCAAAAGTTGTCTAAGGTCAAACAACTACAAAATACAATACCCAACCACCAATTAGATATAATAACCACAGTAGGAGTGTCACCCACAAACTAAACTCAACTTTCAAACACCCAAACTGTGCTCGATAGTGGCAAACGACAAAACAACACAAATGCTTAAGGCAATACAAGCACACTACTACTATACAAGCGTCCACAAACAACACACAAAAACAAACCATCGACACTCCAGACCAATCCTTCAAAAATCCTGAATGATACAAGTCTTCTAAAATGAAATGCTTACCAATTACTTTCTTTTTAAAGTAGAACAAAAACTCTTCCAAAAAATCACAAGACTCCCATTTTTTATCATTGAGTCACCTTGCATAAACTGAACTGATCTCGAACCACCACTCAACTGCGAACAACCTCGAATACAACGAAAGTGACGGAAAACAAATAATCCTTTAAAGAATATCGCTTAACCAAGGTGACCACCAAAATCAAATAACTACAGAGCTTCAACTGATCTCTCCAATACAACAACCTAAAAGTAACATAAGGTCATTTGGAAAATGACTAAGATCCAACAACACTCATGCTTTTACTACCTGACAAAGCACCCACAACTGACCAAGCAGGCCACGTCCTTGCTCGCTAACTCAAGGGAAGCTAAAAATGCATCACTCCACAGTCTTAAGGGAACCAACAACATAAATTCCTCATCTAACACTTAAAGTAGTTGGGGTCTCCACCCAAACAAACTTTAGTGGTACCTCTTAAGTACCATATACCAACGATGAAACTTAGCATCGAACAGAAGGTACAAAAACAAGAAAAAACTTGCTATTGAAATCCTCTGGTTAACTAGCCTCAACTCTAACCAAACAAAAACCAAACATTATAATAACGATAATCATCCCTAACAAAACTTGCCACTTATGAACAATCCAACACCACACACCATAAAAATTCCAAACTATCCAAAAGTCAAATAATAACATCTTAGGGTCTGTTCTTGACCTTACCAACAAGCTATCACCAAGTTGAACTTCAATTTATTTTACCTGAGCGTGAACTCTCTCGGCTTAGTAACCAAGGCAACAAATCATGCTTCTACAAAAAGCCTTAAAAGAACAAGCAACTTCAAAATTAAAATATGTTTGAAATACTAGCATAAGAAAACGTCACTTGAATGATGCCCGCTAGGTAGTAACAAACCACGACTTTCAATGAACATTAGATTTAGAAGTAAACTTAGAATAAACATATGTTGTTTTCACTAAGACAACTTTGATACTGTATCCTACTTACATATTTCTTGTTCATCAAAAAAGAAATGCTTGTTAGAATTGACTGTTGTGTGGATTAAAATTCTTGTCAATAAATGTTTGTTGCACTATTTGTAAGGATCCAAGTTTTCAATGGATTAAAACTATAGACCTTACTCAACCTTATGCATGAAAAATTAGTTACAAACTCAACTTAACAGATAAACCAATGTGCATTAAATAAATATGGTTTTTATGTGGGATCCCAAAACATTTAAGTAAACAATAAATATCATTTATCTAAACTTGCAGAATTCAAAACATCCTTGGTTTTTCCTAGACTCTAGTGCAACATTCCCCATAGTTCAACAACAGTTTGGCCAGCATCCTAATCCAAGTACCAAGAGGAAATCTACAATGGAAATGATGAGTCGAGAAACTTAGTAAAGAGCCCAACTTGAGGTTCAACATGCGTACAGTCAAAAAAGCATATCACATAATACAATAGAAGCTAGTAAACAATAATCAACATCATAAAGAGGTACACTAACCCAAATCTCTTGATGTGCAAAGTCATGGAATACCAGCACCTCGTAGACAGATCAATGACCTATGTCAAAAACAAAAATACCCTTCATGTAGTCCTTAGACTCTAGGTTAATCTAGGTAATCTATGCTAGTATGAGAGCCTCTTGGAGAGCCTAGCTACCTTGTGGCCCTCAGCCCACAAACACTCGATGCATAGTGGTAGTACAAGAACCCCACGTGGTGGGATATCGCCAACACCCCCACTTCTAAACATGGCACCTAGGAAAAGTCAGGCAGATGCTGGTATGTATAGATAACAAGGTGGCCTCTCGATCCTTGACACTACTACTAGTAAGAATATCGTCTCCTCGTCTGGAATTTTATCAGACCCTCTTCGAGTACCTGTGTTTAGGTAACGTTTGCCCTAAACAATAGTGCCGGTACAAAAATCACACAGTCCCCTAGGTCAGCTTAAAAATCTTTGGTTTCCAATGGAACACTGAAAAACTGGTCCCTTATGGAACGATTAAAACCCATCTAATCATTATAGCTAGTTTCCAATGAAACATCACGACCCAACATATATAAACACATCAGGATGGCTAGTTTCCTATGGAACATCCCGACCCAACAAATATAATCAAATCAATATGGCTAGTTTCCTATCGAACATCTCGACGCATCATATATAATCAATATATCAAATAGAATGGTACATACAAGTACACTCAAAACATGATAGAATGGTACATACAAGTACACTCAAAACATGATCACATATATGGTAGCATAGAAACATTTAAGTCACCACATTATCAAACAAGCTCAATCAAAATCCATACATGTAATTACACAACAGACCACGAGAAGGGCTAAGGTTTATTTACCGGGCTGATTCCATAATTGAGCTTTTTAGCTTTAAGTCCATCAAACGGTGAAGACCGGTACATGAATATGGCCATATCAAATTAATGGGTTTGAATGAGCACCTATGACCATTAAAAGAGGACTTAGAATGTCAAAATTATTAAAATGGACCAAACTTTGAAAATGGATTTTTAGGTCTCGGGGCCCTATTAACTCGATTGACTGGTCAAAATTGGTAAAAATCAGCAAAAAAAGACTATCTTTTCAATAATCCAAAGATTTAAGATGGCCTTTCACATAGATGGTCAACACTTTAATTATTTTGGTCAACTTGAAAATAGTGAGATTAAAGTCCAATGGTGGTTTAGTGTATCCTAATCCATCAACAAAGAAATTTCTCGTATTAATGGTGACAATAAAACATTCTCATTCAAGGAGTATATAGTAATACAAGCCCAAAGAATCTACAAACTCATCTCATAGAATAGGGATCCAGAATTAATGGTTAAGGATCAACTTTACAAGCAATACAAATTATTTTTTCCCAATATACACAACCAAATGACAATTTCACACTTTCCATCGCTTAAAAAATCATCTCATAAAAATAGTACAAGAAGTTCCCAAAATTTAATTTGGCTAAAAAAATTAAACAAAGGTTTAACAATGATTTCAATAAGGTAAAAAAACCACAAGGGAAAGTTCTCACCCAATGCGACAAACGACACAGATTCACCAAGCAACAAAGGCTACAACCAAGATTTAGTTCGACAGCGCTACAGAGGAAGAATGGAACGACAGTTCACAGCTTTAGTGGCTATGGCCACTTGCGAATGACGGCCTTATCGGCAAGCACTTGCGTTACGATAATGGTAGGCCTCGTTCTGAGCAGTGTTGGGGCCCCACAAGGTGACTCCACTGCATGCAGCGGTCGGATCCCATTGGACAACAAAGACGGGGGCCGACGATCTCCCAGCGTGCCCTTGCATGTGCGAACGAAGAAGGAGAAGGGGTAGGTGAAGGGGGGAGGGCGTTCAGCGCTGGGATCAAGGAAGACGAGGGAGGAATTGGGAACGAATCCCAAAAACCTCTTCTTTGTTTAACTCTATTTATTTTTCCTTTTCCCTTTATTTTAATAAACTAAAATGCCTTTATATTTAAATGACAAAACAATTATTCTGTTTTTATTATATTTAAAAAAATAGGGATTTATTTATATTTATTGTTTTACAAATGACAACCTTTATTTCCATAAATCCCCTGAAATTTAATTCCAATTAAATAGTAACAAATACCTTTTGAAGTAAATTCTTGAATCATTTTAAGGCTGAGAATTTCAATTTAAAACTTAGAAATTTTGGGTTGTTACATTACTCTCAACATTTAGTTTTATTCTTGAAAATTTCTAAGAAATAAAAAACTAGCAAGTCTAGCTTATAGACTTTTGATCTAAAGAAATTTTTAGAATATCCCTAAGCTTTGATTAGCTTAATACTTGTTTAGAGTAATAGACTTAGAATGCACCCAACATTGAACCAGAAAGTTATAAGCATCATTTCTTCAAAGTTAGAAGACTCTAAGTTTGTGGGAGAGAAACCCTAAACCGTAGTTGCCCAAATTTGAAAATTAATGAGGAAAGCAATAAGATAAAAAATAAATCAAGGCTAAAAGCCATAGTTTCTCAAAGTATTCCTATACTTAACAACTACTTCAACTCTAAGATTGTTCCAATTGCTAAGGTCCGCTACTTTGCTCAAGTATAGCATCTTAGGAACTATGAAAATGATTAAGACACTACAAGAATGAATGCCTAAGGCAACAGAACTTTCTGTCGCCTTAAGAATGAAATTCCATCGTCTTAGCCTAAGGCGACGGAAAACGTTCCATCGTCTTATCCTCTTCACCTTATCCTAAAGTGATGCACACAGTCCTCCGTCATATTTTAGTCCTCATCGGCGATAGAAGCTTCATTGTCGCCTTAGGGGTTGCCTAAGGTGACGAAAGAATGCTTATGTCGCATTAAGTGTCTAAGGCGACAAAGGTTGTCTCTGTCGCCTTAAATACATAAGGCGACAGAGCTCTTCCATCGCTTTAGGTAATATATATTTTTTTTTAATGAATTAGTTTGTGATTTTTTTTTAATGAATTAGTTTGTAATTCTGTTTTATAAATTAAAATTGAACTTCAAAATCCAAACAACATGAAAAATAAATAAAATAAACACTTAAAATTTCCATAAATATCAACATTAAATACAAATAAAGTGTTCCAAATGAAATGTAAACAAAGGAATGTTTACAAAAAAATCCAAAAAATGAAATGTAAAGTAATGTTTGATCCACTTTGACCACTTTGAGATGCAAGTTCGATCCACTATTGACCTACAATAAGCAAAAATGATAAGAATGTTAGAAGTTTCAATATAAAAACTTGAAAACCGACAACACAGCACAAACTAAAATATTTTCTAGAAATTTTGGCAGCATGACAACGTAGTTTTAACTAACCCAAAAATTTTAAACCTGCAAAAAGATGTATTTCAAAATAATGGCTATCATTATTGCATGATAGCAAAAAAAAAAAAAAAAATCAAACAATTTCTTAAACAAAATTTAAAAAATTTAGGACAGAACTTTAGCTTTCTACTTAGATGACGAGTCACCGCCGTCAAGCCTCTTCAAAACCTCGACTAGTTGGGCCTGAAGAACTGTTTGTGTATCACTCATCCTTGCTTGTTAGTCTATTATCCTAGCTTGTGCTTTAGTCATTTGAGTCATTTGTTTACATAGTTGTATGTTTTCAACAGTTGCAACTGTCATTCTCTTGGCCATCTCACGTTGTGTTGAGGCAGCGGAACCCCATGAAATTAAAAAGGAAGATCTTCCTCTTCTTTCCGGTGGTAAGTAGGTATTGCCTTTAATTCCGTCTGTCGCCTGCTTAGCACTTGTTCACATATTTCTTCTTGGGGTAGAGGCGTTCCAGCGACATTTGATTCATCTCGCAATTTTATCATCTTCTCTTGTATAAATAGAAACACAAAAGTATACATAGATTTAAGCATAAAATTAATTTATGTTAAGTAGATAATGAACTTACATATGACTCTTTTCCCTGTTCACTAATCCAACAACCTTCAACTTCGTTATCGTGTACTTTATAACGCATAAACCTGAAGACGTCAATTGAACCCATCTCTTCCTCTTGCTTTGCCATTTTCTACATTCATAAACATGATGAATTAATTTCATAATCATCACATAGGACATACATTAATGAAAATGAAATAAATAAAGACATATATCTTCAATGATTTTTACAATGGAAATGGGTTGGCGTGATGGTTGTAAGACAATTCTTCCCGTGCTTTCTTTTCCCTCTTAGTTTTTACCTGTCATTCCACTAACTCCCATTGATTGCATAGGTATTCTTAATCTTTGATATCAGTTACCCTATGGTAGGGTTTATTGCGTCGCTCCTCGGAAGGCGTATTTCTAAAACAATAAACTAAAATAGTTAAAATAAATTGAAATGAACTGTTTGTTCATACCACATACATGTAGTGTTTTTACATTTTGTACTGATGGTCCTTCAGTATGTTCTGCATCGTAATCTTGATAGTCAAGCTCACGGTGGGATTATCAAAATTGAGTTCGAAATGTGCCAATTAGAGTTCGAATATACATTGAAATGAAGTTAATCATATATACTTTAAAAATCTATAGTACTGAACAAAAAACTAAGATGTTACTTTACCAGTAGTTTTTGCTTCACGACTTCTATATCCGCCTAAAAAATCTCTGACCAATCCTGTGCAAGAAAAAAAAACGACTCTCATACAAGTACGCATATCTTGTTGCTCAGAGTGTTAGATTTTTCCCCTATTGCCTTTTTATTCTTTTCACTGAATTCTACCCTTATTCTTCTTTCCTTTCCCACTCTCTTATTCAAAAGTTCTCCCATGGAATGTCCATGAGAGCGACCGGTCGAGGTACTACTAGTTGTTTCACAAATGTTAGTAAATAACTGAAAAAATAACGTAAAGTAACGTTGTTTATAAATTGTATTACCTCCAGGTTCATGAGTCGAATCAATAGTAGTATGGATGAATTCATAATTTTCAGTGTGATTAAAGACAGAGTCTGCCCCACTCCTCAAACCAGCAGGCATAATGATAACCTACGAGAGTTAGCATCATAACCAACATAAAAAGTGCAACACTAATAATGGAAAAGAAAAAAAAACACTTATGTGTGAGTAGTTTCAACATCGTCATCGTCGTATATACATCCTCATCGTCGATGTGATCTTAATCATGAGAGGGTTAAAAACTCCTGCTTTATTAAACCGCATTTTAATGTTCACGGGTGAGACTATTCAAATAGCATTAGGTCAATAAGCCTCCCACGTTGGAGATTTTTGTATTGAGTAGTTGAGAACACAACGTCATAAGAAGGGATTCACAGCTTTCCTAATATCGAGGAAGAAGTAGAGTTGGTCCCTTAAGAACTGACTTGAAAGGGATTCGTCTCTCATTAGTCTGAGAGGACATTGATTTATAGTAGGACATTAAACAAGTATCTTAGAGGAGTTAGTGGCGCTTAAGAAGAAAGATGTAATCACAAGAAAAAAAACTTTTGACCCAACTATGATTTACGAACAAACTTGTGAATGATTATACCACTGATGACCGATTAGTTTGTGAACACTAACTTGTCATATAATTCTAAAAAGTTCAGCACATGCCTTTAGTGGAATAAGCCTGATGTTATGCGCTTAGATCTCAAGTCGTTGTAAATTTCAACCTATAAGTTCACCGATTCCACGCTAGCTCATAATCCCTAGTACATTGTTTCATTAAAGAAATTTATTTGACCAGTTCAAATTCAAGGATTAATTTTCGGGAACATAATTAATATGAGTATTAAGTTTAATGGTTGAACTTAATGAATTAATTAATATATTGGATAGATTAATTTAATATTTGTTGGATAAATATTAATGAAGAAAAATTAACTTATTGGATAAATTGATTATAAATAATTATGTGATAATTATTGAGTTCTAAGTTAAAAATACGTTGAACATATTGGGTTAATAATTATTGGATAATTATTATTAAGTTTGAGAATTATAAATTAATATGGTTGACATATTAATTGATATAATGTTTACTGGGCAATTATTAAATTTAGAATATTAATTAATATGTTAAACATATTAATTGAATTAATAGTTATTGATAATTATTAAAGTAGAGAATTAATATATTGAATATATTAATTATACGGATTCATTTATTTGATAATATATTGGATATATTATTATTTTGGAATTTATTGAATGAATACCAAATAAAATAAATCAAACAATATATGGAAAATATTGTGTAAAATTTGAAAATCCTCTCTCCCAAAAAGATTTAAATTTTAGTCCACCTAGGGACTTTCAAATTACTTGGTAGAAAAAGGGAGAGAAAAAATCCGTAACTTTTCTTAATATCTGTAATATTAGATATTCAAAGATATTATAATTTTCTATTTTAAAGTTTCTCCACCCTACTATAAATAGAAGATTTTAGAGGTTTCATTCTCATCTCACCCAGTCTAGAGTAACCTTATATATTCCGAATTTGAGAAACCCTATAAGAATTGAGTTATCTTTTTCCTCCGGTCAAAACTCTTCTTAAGCTCCTTTTCTCAAAGAAGCTTCCCACCAGGCACTTAGTGTAGCGTTGTAGACATAGCATGGAAGATTGAATGATTCAATCAAGAAGTTCCTAGAAGATTTTCTCGTGACCTTCTCAACAAAACCGCCATAAATAATTAGAGACGTCATAAAAGGTAAGTTCTTTATATTTTTACAACAACGGTTAATGGGTTGCATGTAGAATAATCAACATATAATTAATTGAATTAATTATTATAGAAACTTTTATAATTACCCCACGCTTATGTCGCGTTAATTGCATGTTCCTACCCAACAAATCTCAACAACTGGTATTAGAGTTATGTTTTAGGAGATCGTTGTTGAAATCTTTTTATTTGTGGGTTGCAATTTATTTTCATTGGATGAATTATTTTCTTAGTAATTGTTTTTGGCTGGTGGTTTCTTATTTGACATTAACATTTTATGTTTTTCATAGATCTATTATAAACTCTAGAAATTAGGTTTATGATTTTTTTGTTTGTAAGGTTTTATTTTTTCAATTCTTTTTGCAATTTGGAATTGGTCAAAAGTTGAACAATGCGAAGAACAACAAGTTAATTTTCTTTTCAGATTTGACGAATTGCGCGTTAGATCTAATTCAATTCAGAAGGTGTAGTGGGTTATACAAGACACAAACGGCGCTGGTGCGCGGTGTCACAATCGCACTTCAAAGGCAGCGGAATGGCGACTATGCGACACTTCCTCTAACCCGACAAGCAAGTCAACCGAACCAAAATGGCAGAGCAGGAGGCACAACAGGTGTAACCTCTATCATAGGCGTCGTGAAAAGGTTTTCGAAAAAGGGAGAAAGAGAGTTTTAGAAATGCTTTTATCTTTGAAAGCTATATGACAAGATGCAACAAGGGACATATCAACGATTGCATTAATCATATAATAACTTGATAGGAAGGAAGCTTCAAGAAGTCATACCCCCCTATAGTAGATTTTGGATCATAACAGATGTGACACCCTTGCATATGAAAATGGCGAGGAGTCAACACCTAGAATAAAATGAAGGAAACTATCCTAACATGCAATAATAATAAAATACTATAAAAGCATAGTGAAACGGGGTTGATCGGACATATGGCCATGTGCAACACGCACTGGACAAACATGACCGTCACATTCTCCCCCACTTAAACGGTTGATGACCCTGTCAACCAATTATGCCCGAACTGAGCGATTGTCCGAGCAACTTGCTTTGCGGTCCTAGCGAACCTCAGTGCCTATAGCTTTCTTCCACTTGTCGAAGAACTCTTGTACGAGTTGACTTGTGTCCATTGCTTCTGTTTCTTCAGCTAACACCCCAAATGAATTCTTCAATGGGACTGACGAACACGATGCTTCATGACTTGTTTGAAGACTCTTGCCTTCTTGTCTTGGGACTTGTCGTTGTACTATTGTCTTCGAGCCCCTGAGAACTGCACTGTCGGCTTTGAACTAACTGGAGTGTCTCTTCGTACTAACACAGCCGCTTTCGTACCTTGTTGCATCACCTTGATGACTTGGTACTCCACTTTGTTTATCCCTCTACTCTCTCATGGGGTTATACTCATATCGTCTCCTTTTAGACCAAGGATGGACGTTCTTGCGAGACACTTCGTCTCGACTTTCAGCTAGGCCCTTGTTATATCGAATGGCAGACAAATACCTGATGGCCCCTACACGAGGGGTCACTTCAGTTTCTTCTTGCTCGACCTCAACGACTGCATCTTTGGATGACTGAGCTTCAAGATTCTTATTCATCTCGAGAGCAATCTTAAAATGCTTAACGATCTCTCGAGTATGACACTCTTGTACATGATGAGGTCCATTACATAAGAAGCACGATATGTTGCTTTGCTTAAGGCGATGTGGCCTTTTCCACAAGTTTTCACTTGTAGACGGGGAGGGTCTACGTTCCCCACTTTGACCACTCGATCGATCTCCTCCCCAACTCCTAGGAGAGGTTGGTTGAAAATGTATATTGTCTTGGTACGAAGAGGTTATATTTTCTCTTTGCTCTTGAGCCTTCTCGTCTGTTGGTTCACTGACCCAATCAAATAGTCTCTCTGCGGCTCCATATGCTTAAGTTAAGCTTTGTACTTTCTGTTCATAGAGCTTGGCCTTTGCTAACGGCTTTAATCCTTTGACAAAGTTAAAGACCTTATCTTTCTCTATCATGTCTCGGATATCAAGCATCAACCCCGCAAATTGTTTGACATATTCTCTGATTGTTCCAGTACGCTTCAACATTCGCAGCTTGCGTCTTGCAAGAACTTCAACATTTTAGGGGAAGAATTGTGAGCATAATTCCTGTCTCAACAACTCCCGGCTATGTATGGTACATCTTCCTTTTTGGATGTCCATATAACGTGATCTCCACAACAACTTGGCATCATCCACTAAATGCATTGTGGCTAACGTAACTTTCATGTCCTCAGACACTGTATTTGCGGCTTTGAAATATTGTTCCATATCAAATATGAAGTTTTCTAAAGATTTTGCATCTCGAACCACACAGAGGGCTTTGGCTTAGGTACCTTGACCTTACTGGTTTGAACGACGCCTCTAGCTGAGGCTTGATTACCCACTACCCTCATGGTGAGATTAACTCGAGCATTCAAATCAGTTACTTCTGTACTGACAACGCTAATGGCCGCTCTCATTTATTCGTACAGGTCAGACACCATCTGATCCATTACTTTTTGTGTGTTGTCGATAGTTTCAACGCGCTCCTCTATACGGGCAACAGACCTCAATGAGCTTTCTCCACACTCATTGCCACCAGACCGTGTGGCTTTATCTTCAAGGGTCTCTACACTCACCATCAACTCTTGGACAGGCATCCCGTCTAAGCGGCCAACTACCGCTTCAACTGTGTCAGCCAGATCAGCGATCTCATTCAGGCGAGAATCCAATGACTGCACATACTGAGACATTCTAGCTAGGTCGACCATCTGTTCTTCCAAGTTGAACAACCGATCGATATGGACTTTTCCCACTGACCTATCACCAGTGAACTCATTGTCACAACAAATGAGCCAAATTAGGCTCTGATACCACTTGTCACAGTCGCACTTCAAAGGCAGCAGAATGGCAACTGTGTAGAATTGAAAGGCAACACTAGATGAGGGTGAATAGTGTTTGCTAACTTTTTAGTTCTTTAAAAATAATTTAGGATCTAAAATTTGTTAACTAAAAACACTTAATAAATTAAATATGATATGTAATAATAAAGTAGCGGAATATAAAAGTTGAGAGAAAGAGAGACACAAAAGTTTTTAAAGTGGTTCGAAAAATCCCTACTCCACCCCCCAAGACTCCTTCTTGGGGATTCTATTGGTGATCCTCTTACGGGTGAGAACCAAACCT
>JBBMEG010045064.1:0-18104 GCA_037832605.1 Cyclanthera cordifolia | reverse complement strand
TTTTTTTTTTTTTTTTTTTTAAAGCTCCCATTAGTGAGTTGGAGACTATATATAATAGCTGAAATTTGGTTTTTGAAGCTGAATGCAACACAAAAACATTAGAACAAGATGGCTGGGTTCATGTGCTTTGTTTGTGCAGTTTTTTTAGCCATGGCAAGCTCGAAAGCTGCTCATGAACCTGTCCCGACCGACGCCGATGCCACGGTTTTTCCAGCGATCCTAACATTCGGCGACTCGGCCTTGGATGTTGGTAACAACAACCATCGTCTCACTACCTTCAGAGCTAATTACCCTCCTTATGGTCAAGACTTCATCAACCATGAAGCTACCGGCAGGTTCAGTAATGGAAAACTCGTCTCCGATATTATCGGTAAATATAATCCATTCGTACTTTGAATTTATGATCGAAAAGATTATGAGTTTGAATTTTCTTAGTATTTTTAAATTGGTTGAATTCATAAAAAAAAATTAAAAAATTAACTGCTCTTTTTAAAGGGTTTTTTTGGAAAGGAAAAATGAATTATTTTAGTATTTGGTGACCATTTTGACATTCAAACCCGAACATTTTTTTTATAATCTCGTGGATGTTAATGTATTACTGATGCTAAGTTTTACCCCAAACAATTTTAGTAACTTCTTTTTTGTTGGGTTATTTTTATTTTCTTCCGATTTTAAATCAAAAGTATTAATACTTTACTCATTAATTATTTTTGTTGAGATTACTTTGAACTATGATACCTCGAGTCTACAAAAACAAAGATTAAATAATATTAAAGTATATCTCAACAAAAGTATTAATACTTTAGTAATAGTTCAAGGTATAACGGTTGAATTTTTAGTTTTTTTTTTTTTAATTGGTTGAATTATACTTAGTTCGAGTTTCCACTCTAACCTTAAACAAAAAAAAATCATCATTCAATTTTTTTTTTTCAAAAAATATCAACCTTCTCATAACCCATTGGATGTTTTAAAAATTATCCCTTATATTTAATTATAAAAAACCATTAACACATTATTATAAGTGTTAGTTCAATGATAAAATTGATATCATAATTTATGTTCATTTTAGCTCACACAACTATAGTTTGATTCTTTTTTATTGGAATTAAAATGAAATTACATCATGATTCAAAAACTTAACTTAAAAAATAATAATAATAAAAGAGAAAAAAAAATTAATCTTCTTAAAAATATGATCGTAGATAGCAAATTTTAGACGAATTATTTTAATTATAACAGTTTATGTTCAACGACATAAGTGTATATACAAAGATCAAAAAATAATGGGTTCGAGCCACACCGGCCTCAATTTGTTGTAAATTCAAAAAAGAAACCTATAAATCGAGTTTCACTTGGTTGATAACTAAATAACTAAGGTAGGGGAAGGTCGAGGTTAAATGCTCTATAGTTCAGGTCATGGGTGTATAAAAGAATCAACAACCTTTCGTAAATAATATACACTAATAAAAATAGGAAATCTAAGTTCAACTATATTTTAATTCAATATTATTAAAATATAAAACATAAAAATGTTTGATTTAAAAATACAAACCAAATAAAAATTATACGTTGCTTTTTCCACGTAATAGTAATAGTAAGTGGTAAATTATAAATTTTGATAGGAAGAAAGTTAAAATTAAAAATCTAAATTTTAGTCTATTTGATTTAAAGAAACTTGAAATTTAGTCCTTATAATTTAGAGAAATAGAGAATTTTAGTCCCTTCAATTTAATAAAATTCAGAAAATAATCAATATTATTTAAATCATAAAGGAATAAAGTAACTAAATGTAATTTCTGATGTATGAATGATGTTTAATCTCAAACTCTCGTCATTAAACACAAAAATAACTAACGTTTATGTCTTTTATTTACTAACAATTACGAACAATGTAGACTATTTTTTAGATTTTATTAAATTTTAGAGATTAAATTTTAATTTTTTAAATTATACGACTAATTTATAGATTTCTCCCAATAATATGATTAAAAGTTTAAATTTTTATACGCATTTAGCTGTGTAAAAAAAAAAAAAAAAAAAACTGCATTTACCCTTATAATAATAATAATAACAAATGTGAAGCTAATCTTCTTGGTTGAACTTTAATTTCGCACAGCCGAAGTCCTCGGTTTCCAGCGCTACCCATCGGCGTATCTCAGCGCAGAGGCCACCGGCCGGAATCTCTTAATCGGAGCCAGCTTCGCCTCCGCCGCCGCCGGCTACGATGACGAAGCTTCCATTTCCAACGTAATTTCGCCTCCGTCTAAATTTCTTTTTCACAAACCCTAATTATTTTTTTCAATCGTTGAAAAGGGGGATTTAATCGATGCGATTTTGAATTTCTTTTTTCTTGTGTTCTTTAGCGTGCGATTACTTTGGCCCGGCAACTTGTTAATTACAAAGATTATCAAAGAAAAGTGGCTATGGCGGCCGGCCGTGAAAAAGCGGCCGCCATTGTTAGAGATGGATTGCATGTACTGAGCTGCGGAACCGGAGACTATCTTCAGAATTATTACATTAAACCGGCGGTTCGTCGACGGTTTACTCCCGATCAGTATTCCTCTTTTCTTGTTGATTCATTCTCCAAATTCATTAAGGTAATTTTGTTCATCCTTTCTCTTCTATTTATTTTATTCGATCTTGAAAATAAGTACGTGGCTCTAGTTTATTTGAAAGTAGTAGTACACTCTAAATTAGGCTGGTTTTAAATTATGTATGACTTTGTAACAAATGGATTTAAATTTTTTTAATTTTGTTGAATTAAAATAATATTTTTGTTAATTCCATTATTATAGCTAGAAAAAAAAAATCACCACCTTAGTTAACAAACTAGTATTTACTAAATATTCTTAAAAAAAACTATATCCAAACGATTTTATCTTAATCATTATTTTTAAATACTCGAAATAAAACTTCATTTTAAATATTAATTTTGAATATTCTAAATCCAACAAATTTTTTACTCTAATCATTACTTTTAAATACTCGAAATAAATTTTCGTTCTAAATACTAATTTTAAATATTTTTAAAAATTACATCCAAACAAACTTTTCATAGCAATCATTACTTTTAATATTCAAAATAAATTTTAATTCTAAATATTAATTCTGAACTTAAAATCTCAATCCAAACATCTTCTAGAAACTTAAGTGTTCAAGTCACTTAACACACAATTCAATTAATTTTTGTGAGATATTTGATGGCACATAATGATTTAGAACAATTAAATGTCACAAAAAAAAATTATTTTTAAATTGTCACCTATTAATATTCTCTTTTTCTCTTAAAAAATTCAAATTTTCCTGATTTTTTTTTTTTTAATTTTAAATTTAATCACCAGGTCAATTGATATGGTTAAATTAATTGTCCCATAATTAAATGTAGGATAGAGAGATATGGAAGTCGAAACGTTTCTTAAAAGTTTAGAACTCTGTTGAGAATTTTCGTGTACCCATTAAATGCACATCTTTGCTTCCTTTTCCATGATAGTTCATCCTTTCATTTAATTATGACATATTACAGAAATTGACAACTCTCTTTTTTTCATCATCAATATTTGTCCACAGTCAATCTTTGTGTAGTTTTTTAGTCCAACAAATTATGCTCAGATAACAAGCATAGCTCAATTGACATTGGAGTTATACTAACATTTGAAGTATATGTCGATCAATGTTAGTTACAAAAATATTTAACTAAAGATTTTTCGGTCGGTCGATTAATAAATATTTCTTTTATATAATATTAGTATTTGCATATAATTAATTAGATTTATTATTAAATCATTGTAAATTTAACTTAATTTTAAATGTGTTTCTAAAAATTATTTTATATGTTCATTTTTTTTTTTTAATTAATTCTCAAAACTTCAATAAAAATTTTGTATGATCAATATGTTCTTTAATTGAAAAAGGGAAAAAAAATGAATTAACCGACTTAATCAAACTAACTCACTGTTTTGATTGACTTAACCTACCGGTTGGTTCAGTTTCATTTTCAAGCTAACTGATAGGTCGGTTCAGTGTTAATTTTTATTGAAAACTGACACCGACTGACCAATTAACACTCTTATAGATTATGGTTACCTAATTTGAAATTGATTTCGTTATAATATCCTTGGCAACCATAGGTTGTAGGATTAGACAATTTGTCTAGTAAGACTTGAAGTGCACATATATTAGTTTGAACACTTTATCAATATTAAAAAAAATGTTAAAATATTATATTGATCTATAAATTTTAAAATGTTTCATTTTGTTTAATTTTGGTTTCGGAGAATTTTAAATATTTAATTTTAGTTTATAAACTTTAAAAAATGTTTAAATTTGATTTCTAAATTTTTAAAATAACTTAAAATCAATATTTTTCAATAAATTTTAGAAATATTTTTGTCATTACTTTATTAAAATTATTGAATCAATTTTGGTAAAACATTTTAGAAGTCTATGAACCAAAATTAAAATTTGAAAATCTAAACTAAATTGGAATAAACATAAAAGTCTATGACTAACGTTAGACATTTGAAAATCTAGAAACCAAAATGATATTTTAACCAAAAAAAAAAAAAAAAAATATTTAAGCATATATATATATATATATATTAGGTGTGGATATAAAAACTGGATTCTACTAACTTCTTTTAGTCTCTAAAAACACCCCTTTATAAAGTCATAAAGGGTATGTTAATAAAATACTGTTTCCATTTTGTTCCACATAACTTCGCTGGTTAGCAGATTTGGTTAAAATCCACGAATATTAAACTGCATATACATATCTTAGGAGTTGTTTTGATGAATAGTTGTGGAGTGATTATTTTGAGTGATTTTAAAGAAAAAATTGTAATAATAACTCGTTTGTATGAGGTGTTTAAAGAGCGATTATAAAAGAATATTTCTAATAGTTCTATAAAACACCTAAACAAACAATCACTGAATAGAGAATTATAAAAGTGTTCCTGATAACATTGAATAGAGAATTTTTTGACTTTGATGAAGGATTTGCATGGGCTAGGAGCAAGGAAAATTGGGGTAACCTCAATGCCTCCATTAGGTTGTTTTCCTGCTGCACTCGCTCAGTTCGGCTATCGACAACGAAAAGGTTGCGTCAGAACAATCAACAATCATATCCTAGTCTTCAACAGGAAGCTCAATTCCACTGCTGCAACTCTTCGAAAGCAACTTCCCGATCTCAAGCTCGTCGTTTTTGACGTTTTCAAACCGTTATACGACGCTATCATGTCTCCAGCGAGCCATGGTACTACTTCACGAACAAAACTTTCCCACATCGGTTTTCTAACATTCCGGTCCTAACTGAAATATTCCCTGCATTTTTTTATTTTTTAAGGATTTGTTGAAGTGAGAAGAGGGTGCTGTGGCACTGGGGCAGTGGAGATGGCATCAGTTTTGTGCAATCCAAAGTCACATGTAATTTGTTCTAATTCTACCAAATATATGTTCTGGGATAGTATTCATCCATCTCAGGCTGCCAACCAAATACTTGCTGATGCAATGCTTGTCCAAGGCTATGCTCTCATCTGATCACGCCACCTTATGAGTTTTTTACTTTCATTCCTTTTCCAAATATTTCGTGATTGTCGAGTAAATCCTTGTACTTAGTTATTCATGCGACATATGATACAGATATGTTATGGATTGGATCAACTGATTGTGAGAGTTGATAGAATATGAACTCTTTTTTGTTTTTCGCCTTTCTTTTGTAATGTTCAAGAACAGGAAATCCATTGACAGGATGTAACTACTGAGCCCCTTGACAAATACTCTTGTAAACAGGCGATGAAGCCATTTGAAGCTAGACAAGCTTTCTGCTGTTCAAAACAAGCGGTCGGAAGCAACCTTTTGCTTTGACCGGTTCTTAGCTCCCCGAGTGTCATTTAGAACTTCGGCAATTTTCATCAAATCAGACTTCTTGGTGTATTCTGTTTCCTCACTCCGAGATCTATATAACGAGTTGCTCGATCGGTTACTACCTAATAAAACAGTTCTCTTGTTAGTGTAGCCAACATCGCTGCTCCTTCTAACGGAATCTTCAGCTTTTACATCATATTCCTTTTCGCTATTCAATCTGTGAAAATCTATTGAAAGTCTTGATGAACTCTGAGATGAAGTTGTAAATCCAATACCATGTCCTTCGGTTCTACTGGTCCTAGTGGAATTACTTGAACTGTAACGTGGAGAATCACTATCTTCTACAGATCCAGCAGTTTTTTCAGCTAACAAAGTCAGGTTTTGTTGACTTTGACTACCTTTTCCTCTCAAAAGTTTCCTGAATTTACTCATAAAGTTTATTTTGTTTGAATTTGGTTTGGCTGTTGATGGAAAATCAACAGCTGAATAATCCAGATCTCCAGGATCGGTATGAGAGGAAGCTTGCGAGGACGACCACTGATCTAAATCGATATCCAGAGTGTTAATGCCTTTCCCTCCTTCAATTACTTCCGTATTTGCGTATTCGAGTATGAGCTTTTTCGCTTTCTTCTCAGATTTGGGACTTAATGTTTTGCTTAGGTCTCTTGCTGCTGGTTTTCCAGTTGGAGGCTGAAAATTCCGCAGCTCGTATCTTAAGCAAGCATTAATCCAACGGATATAGACTAGCTCTTCAACATCCGCACACCGGTATGCTTTAAGCTGCTCCATTTCCTTCGACAACATCTCGTTTTCTTGTGCCAAACGCTCCCGTTCTTCTTTGAGTGTTTCCTTCTGCTTAAGTTAGATGGATATTGCATTAAATGTTTATCATACTTGCAGATGAAAAAAGAGAGAGGGTAAAACTAACTATAGTAGCAAGAAAAAACATACTTCTTGGTCTTCCAAACTAGAACTTGCAAGCAATTGAGTAGCATCTAATCTTCGACCGAGATCGGAGTTTTCTCTTTGTAATCTCAAATTTGACTTTCTCGAGTCCTCTATCTGTTTCTCCAAATCTTCAATCTTTTGCCTGATTTCGGCATCTCTACTGCTTTCATTTGTCTTACATTCTTGATCGAGCAGCTTAGCAACTCTTTGCTGAAGATTTAAGATTTTTTCCCTGTTGTGTTCTGCTTCAAACCTAAGTTTTTTCTTGAGAAACTTAATCTTTTCTTTTGCAGCCTCGAGGTCGGACGCTGATTTCGCATGATCGGAAACTTGTGATTCTAATCGCTGATTATCAGTCTGAAGAGACTCAATCTTGAGAGTGTAAAGTTTAGCCTCCATATTATTAATCTTCAACCTATTTTGGAGCTCCATGACAGCAGTTTCTTGCTCTTTCAAGCCATAATACTCGAGTAGCTCAATCTCGAGGTTTCGTTCACTCTCTCTAAGCATTTTCACCTTGCTTTTGAGGTGTCTGATCTCTTGTTCATAATCATCCGTCTCGACTGTCTTATAAGCTTTTGGAGTTTCGAGTCCCAACCTCGGTGCTTCAACGGTTTTTGCATTTGCTGCAGAATGATCAAATTCCTTAAGTTCCTGAAACTTTGGGAGAAGCAACCCATCTTTGTGTAGACTGTGCTTATAGCTATGAGAAAGACTAACATTTGAATCGTCAGCATTGACTTTCGGATTACCCATTTCCTCCTGAGAAAAAAATTAAACTACGATTGACGACACGTCGACACGAGCTTCGAAAAGATGATAACGGGAAGCATGAAGCTTGTGTTTATAACCAAATACCAACATGGTGAAAGCAAATAATAACCTCTACTTGGTTTTGCAAGAAAGAACAATCAAATGTAAAATACACTTTTAGTCCCTAGGTTTTGGATTCAGTTTCAGTTCGGTCCCTATCATTAAAAAAATAATACTTTTATCATGATATTTCAATAATGCTCACTTTGCCTCTCTAAATTTAGAAGCTAGTTTTCAGTTTGGTCTATATGTTTTAAAATTGTACATGTTTATCCTAAAATTTCAATAATGTTCACTTTTGGTCCTTAGGTTTCGGACTCTAGTTTCACTTTAGTCCCTATATTTTAAAATTAGTTTTTAGGTAGGTGAGCATCATAAATTGAACCCATAACCATTTGGCTTATGTAGACTTTCGAACATTCTTAGTTATTTATAGCATTAAAATGTCGAAAAAAAAATCTTTAGGAAACTCACATAGGCATCAGCTGCAAAAAGAATAACATTAGAGGATGCTGATGTTGCTGCATTCATTGCTTGATTATCAAGTTTAGTTCCTCTTCCCAAATCAACTTTATTGCTCTGATCATCTGCTAAACGCAAGTGAAATATATGTAAAAATTTGCATGCCCCCAACATTCCTCAACTACTTAAATATCATCACAAAAAGAGCTTAAGAGATCAATCCATGTAGTCATGTGTTTAGCAATTAGTTTTTTACCAAGGTATTTGAAAGTGGAATTATAAATCGATTATTTGGATTGATTATAAATTAGAAGTTATTTTAAGTGATTAGAAATTTGAGTTTTAGTAATAGTTCGTTTGGATGTGATTTTTTGTGAAGGTATTGTTGTTAATAACTCGTTTGGATGACGACTTTTGTAGAGATGTTGTAGATAATAGCTCGTTTGGATGTAGTTAAAATGAGTAATTATTTTGAAGGGATAGGAATGAATGATTAGACATAACAAGTGTTCATACATTCTCCAAAAACTGATTCGGCCGACTGAAACCGATCAAATTAAGGGTAGACGATCGATTTTCAAGTATATGTCCGTCAGTGTCGGTTAAAGAAAATATTTGACCGAATTTTCAGTCGATTAATAAAAAATTTCTTTATATAATATTAATATTTTTTATATATTTAATTATATTTATTATTAAATTATCATAAAATTAACTTAATTTAAAAATTGTTTCTAAAAAGTATTTAATTTTTTTTTTTATTAATTCTCAAAATTTTAATACAAAATTGTATGATGAATATGTTTTTTAAGTAAAAAAGCGGAAAAAAATGTAAAATAAATTAACCGACTTAACTAATCATTTTGACCGACGACCGACTTAATCGACCGGTCGGTTCGATTTTATTTTCAAGCAAATCGATAGGGTCAGTTCGGTGTCAATTTTTATCGAAAACTAACCGACCGATGAACACCCCTATCAGACATAAACAATTAGAAATAGGTGGTTAAAAATTAATGATTAATTTAATTGGTTAGAAAGAAGTGATTATCTTGAGTGATTAGAAATGACCGATTACAATAACTCCTCTTTAACACCTCGTTAATAACGTCAAACAAACACCTCTATGAATTTGCTTCATAACCAAATATTATAGGGTAAACCAGCTTAGCTCGGGAGAATAGTCGAGTTGCATCAAATTTAAAATAAATAAAAAATAAAAATAAAAAATTGCGTATAAGAACCTGAAGAAGTCGAGGAGGGAGGAGGTGTTTTAAATTTATTCCTGATTCTTGAACGGAAATAGATAACACCAGCAAAGGAGATAGCCAAAGGAACCCCAAATTTCAACATCAAATCTCTCTTCACTTCCATTATTGGCTATCAAAAACCTTTAAATCTAATCAACTTTAAGTAACCACAAGCTAACATTGGTCATCCTCTTCATCATCCTCCATCATCTACATAACACACACACACACACAATTAGATGAATCATTTGAACTCAAAAACACATGAACAAGAAGAAGACTAAAACAAACCCCCATCAAAGGGGTATTTGGGGGTAACGATCAACGTTTGGACCACTGAAAATCATTTCCGTTTATAACAACTTTTCATTTCACATATACTCACAATTTTGTTTTTCATAATCATTTTTTGATAATCGAAAATCAGAACTTCATCCAACTATATATTCACATCCATCTCAATACCCAAATTGAAGTAACAACCAAAATATTTACGATGGTAAATTTTCAAACCTAAGAAATTTTCTAGACCAGATATTGGGAGATAACATAGAAGACAAAAGTAAATTTAGAATTGCTAAGGAAATTAATCCCCACAGCAACCTCGAATCTAGGGAGCACATTCTCAAGATTCATGCGCATTTATGGGAGTCTTGAGACCTCGATCTAACAAACAAATCAGAGAAACAACAAAAAAGTTTACGAATGATACGCTTTACTCAACTACATACCCGCACGCATTCCAATGCCCAAATAGGAGAAACAACAAGAAAATTTACGAACGTAGCACATTTAAGGAAGTCTTGAGACCTCGATCCAATAAACAACAAAACATTTTACGATTAAACTCATTTGTGTATTTCGAAACGAAACATCCGAGAAGCATACGATGGAGATCACAAACCTTGTACCAATGACAACATTTTGTTTCCTATAATGATTATGTGCACCTAAACACATACCAAATAATTCTCTAATAATCATTCTTTTTACTTACCTCAAACACGGATAATTACTCACATTAACCCTTCCCTTCACTCTAAACATCAATAATCAAATCATTCACCCGCTGATCATTCTCTTCATAATCCCTTCAAAGATCATTCTATTTCCCTAATCCCAAACGCCCTGGAACAATCAAGTGCTGAAAAATCAGGCGAACCCCAATTCAGATTCATAAGAGAAGATGAAAAATCAACCAAAACCCATAGCAGATTCACAGAAGAAAGAGGGAGAATCAACGGAAAACTGATATGAGATAACGAGGAGAACTTACTTTGATTTTATTAGAAAAAAGCATTTGCGTTTGTCCTTTTTGGTCGGTACGAAAACACAAACTTCCAATTCAAAATCCCTTTTGCTTCTTTGTATTCGCAAGAGCGGAAATGTAGAACGGATCATCTTTTCTTCTTAATGGATTTTGATTTGGAAGATTTTAATAAAATGTGGATGGAGATTGTGAGGATGAACATTGGTTAAGTGTTTAATTTAGGTGGGTTCTCTTTTTTTCTATTTTCTTTGGTGGCCGCTCAATTTTTGGTTAAATTATAAATTCAGTCCCCAAAAGTTAGGGTTTAAGTTCTAAAAAGGTAGAATTTAATCTCTTTAATTTTGAGAAATATATAATTTAGTCTTATATAATTTGATAAAATTTAAAAAATAGTTCATGTTATTTGTAAATCGTAAGCGAATTAAATATATAGATATAACTTATAATGTATGAATCATGTTCAGAGCCTCATCATTTAACATATAAATAATTTATACGTTTTTTTTAACTCTTTGCATTATGGAACAAGTTATGTCCACGGACATAATCGATCATCTGTTAAATGATTCTTTACAAGTTTGTTAGTAATTCTTAGATGAGACTAAGTATTCGGTTTACCCTTTGATTACATATTTCTCCTTGTGCCACTGATGTCTCTGATGAATAAGTTATTCATGGTCCAACCACAAACTAGTATTATTTTGGGCTAGTAAGAAGCGGGTACCTTTTGTTTAAGTCTTCGAAATCAGTTCTTAAGAGATCGACTCTTCTACTTTCTCAATAATAAGGAAAGAGTGAATTTTATCTTGTGATGTTGCGTTCTCAACCACTTATTACGAAAATCCTCAATGTGAAATGCTTATAAATCTAGTGTTGTTTGACTGGTCTATCCATGCATATCAAATGACTTAGGATTAAGACCATATTAGCATACGATCATCCTAGTGAAATACTTATCGATGTCTATAATGGAATTACTAGTTATAATGGAATTACTTGTTATATCATATATTTCTCGCCCAGTTTTATGCAAAACTCTTTTTGCCTACGCCCCTACTAACATGTCTCTACATGAATAATCAGAAGTCGTTTTTCTTCAACTATTTCTAAGAGGACTATACAAACAGTGTCACCAAGACTTAGCTGTTTAACCTTAGTTCATATATATATTGCAAGTACAAGTTCAAGATGTGTTGATACAATTTTGATTGCACAATAATTTGAAGAAAAAACTACGTAGTGGTGCTTCTAAAATAAAAAAGATTAAGTGTTGATAATGATCAAGTAAAGTCTAATAGAGGTCCTAGCCAAGGTTCTTAGAAGTGAAGTAATCAATGGAAGAAATAAGACTACGCAAAAGACAAGTTGTTAAAAATGTGGATAAGCCGGTCACAAGAAATAAAGTAATTCTACCCGAGTAAGTTCGTCAAAGGGCTCGAGTTCAGATGTTGACATGATCTCTCTTGCCAGAGGTGACGGTGGCTTCCTCTAAAGAAAAAAAAAATCCTCATGGTATGTCTAATTTGCCATGATAGAGGATGTGATATCACTAGTTCAACAAGTTTGTACATGAGCATTGACTTGACGATTACGCAGGGTGTGTGTGTTGAAGTTATGTCGATGGTCGAAGAACTTCTAGATAGGCCAAGTGGTGGAAGTAGCACAATAAATTTTAGCAAAGTGTATCAACATATTGATAAAGAAGAAAATTATTCTTTGAGTGTGAGATTTCAAGTGCATACCTAATTAAGTGAAATAGGGTATAATTCTCTAGAGTTGAAAATTATAATTATCAGAGAAGAAAATGTTGTCGTAGAAGATGTAGATTCTTCCAATATCTAGTCAATGTGGAATTTGTTGCATTTTTAGCAAAATATTAGTAGAAGATTGCCTCACATAAGAAATATGTTGTATAAAAAGAGCATGTACCTTTAGATTCAAAACATCGAGCCAAAATCATTCAAAACTTTGTGCAGTGAATCTAGTTTTTTTTTTTTTTTTTTTTTTTTTTGTATTCTCTCGTGGCAAAGTGGACTAGAAGGTATCAACAGTCCAAGATTTGAAGATAGTGTTTATGAAGTTGAGATTGAAAAAGAGAATTCATTGTCCCTAATAACCAGATCGTACAAAATGTCACTAAAACTCTGCTCGTGATTTGGGCTAAAACATCTAATTTGTAAGCAAAAAGTTAAAGAAATTAGAATAGAATAAGAAAAAACCTTTTAACATTAACATTTTGTGTTGTGAATTGTAATGTTGAATATTATCCATTAATATTGTTGATATTTTCAAACACTTGAAGAGTACAATATTTACAATCAACATAGGGAAGGAATGGTCTTGGAATTGAAGCCCACAGAATAATGTAGATTCCTTTTTGAATAAGGGAGAAAAAAAAAACATTTATTTTTTTAAAAATTTTCAAAAGATAATACAAAAAATTTGGTGTTGCTCTTTTCAAAATCTTTTGAAAGCTCATTGAAATATAATAGCTTAGTTATTCTTTTTGGATAAGATCATATTTGTACATATAAATACCAAATCTTATAAACTTAACAATGGTTGTGGTAAGTTAAATCAATTATCCATTTCTTTTATAAATTCCAAAAATATTTTTTAATTTTAAAACTCCTCTATTTATATTTGGCAGTAAATAACTATTCTTAACTACTCATCAAATCTTCTATCAAACCCGTCCATCAAATTTCACGTTAAACATTCAACCACTACTAACATCAATCATCATAATAAATGTTCAATTGCTATTAACTTTTCCACTTCGCTCCACTTTACTTTTTTCTACAAAAAATAAACGTACCTGAATATATTAAACTAAAATTCGATATTAAAATATAATGAAGTTGAAAGTATAAAATTAACGGTAGGTTTTAGTAAAAGAAATGATCATTTTTTACCGTATCAATTACTAATTTATTTTTAAATTTTTTTTTCCTTCCATTGTAACTAAACACCCTCTTTTTTTTTTTCTTTTTTTTTTTTTTTCATTTGAATGTTGTGAAATGATTGAATCTATCTTTTCTATACAGTAACAGAAAACAAAATATAATTATTTTCATGATTACTGTTGTGCTATTTTGGGTTGTAATAATGGTAAATTATCCCATGCTGTAAATAGTAAATATCATAATTATTTTCAACTTTTCAAATATGAATGTGTTCTTAATATAACTGCAGTTTGTTTGCCTGTTCTGACAGCTAGATTTACTAGCAAACTCTTCAACCAATCACTCCATTTTCTTTTCAATAACAAGGACGCGTTTGGTTAGGCTCGAAACGGAATGAAAGAAAAGTGTTAGTAAATATATGTTTGGAGGGTAAACTTGAAAAGAAATAAAAGTTGATGTGATATGATGAAAATTATTATTTTTATATACAAAAATAGAAAATTATTAATATAATATGTATAGTTCGTTGGAAAAGAGAAATGAAAAAAAAAATGCATTAGACCATGCCCTGGGTTAAAGTCCACCCTAACTCGACACCCAAACACGCCCTAAGGGTATTGTCCAGATCATGAAGAAAAGAAAAATAGAGATAATACAAATAAGAATGATCTTAATGTTTGCGTTATATATGGAGTATGACCTTTTTATAATCATGTTTTTAAAATCAATTTTTTTTTTATGGATTATTCTTTTCGTAACAATTTTCTTAAAATTGAGTGAATTGAATTAAAATTGAAAAAATTTGTAAAAGAATTGAGAATAAGAAAAAGAAATTAAATAAGAAATAATTCTTCCAACAGAATTACCATATCCATGTACATTCCCTACTTGTAATTCTCATCCGTTCCTCAAAAGATTTTAGTCTGAAGTTTGTGAGGATAAGAATTAAAATGAGAGCAAGAATGAAGATGGTAAAGTCGTCTCTGCCCCCACTTTATGGACATATATAATATGGTCTAATCATAAATATCGTCTACAAAAATATTTTCATAATGAAAATTTTTATGATTTAAAACCTTAGCTATCGGTTTTTTTTGTTAGTATAAATTTTAATGGAGATTACACATATCAATTTTCAAAATTTGACAGTTGACGGATAAATTTCGGTCAGTCAAAAATTGTCAATCATTCACAAATAAATTTAATTAAAATATTAGGTCAATTACCATCCGTCTCATAACGAGCTCACGGCCCTCAGAGCAACGTTATCAAATTCCACATCTCAAAAAAAAGAATCAGAAAAATAAATTAGAGATGGTAAAACTTATATCAATCAAATTTATGTTCATATACACGTATTTCGCTTTCCTATTTTACAGTAAATCTCGTGTGAACAGTGACTATAGTGTTAAACCTAAAATATTTTTAAACAATGAAATCAATATATCACTAATTCATACACTATTGGTAATTGAACTAACTAACAAATAATTTATAAAAATTAAAATAGTTGTTAGACCAAATTGGTAATTTAACTTCCCAATAATTGTCTCTCATAATTAAAAAGGTTTTCTGTCCCCACATTTCTTGAAGTAATCACTTAACAAATACCAAAGTATGAATTATTATTTTTTTTTTTTCTTCTTAGAATTCAAATTCAAAAATCTTGAAAACTCACCAACAAAAGTAAAAATTAAAAAGAAATAAAAGAATAAAGAAGTAAAATAGAAATAAAATAATCCATTATTTAATGGCTGGCATATGCCCACTATTATTAATTGTAATTAGTTTCCCATAACTTTGTTTATTAAAGTTTAAAAAAATTCAAAACCCGAGGTTTAATCTTTTATTAGAGAAAATTATTAGATAATTAATTTATATTATTGACCATGTTACTGTTTTTCGATTAAAGTGGATATAACACAAAGTTATGACGAAAGCATATAGCCCTAAACTTTAAATCTTTTTCTATTTTATTTTATTTATTATCATAACAATAATATTTAATAATTTCAGAGATTCAAATTTGTTGTCTCATTATCTTTACTTCAAACTACATCTTACTTTCTCAATTAGATTTAGCTGTTTAAATCTTGGGATGTTTGTTTTAAGTGTTTATGGAGATTTTATAAACGAGTTTTTATAATCACTCCTTAAAAAACTTATACAAACGAGCTATTATTACAATTTCTTCTTTATAGTCACTCAAAATAACTCCTCGTTTCTAAATACTCCACAATTTTCAAACAAACACCCTTTTAGTTTTTTACATTAAAAAATTGTTAAATATATTTTTGATTTTTTTTTTATTTTAATATTTTCCATTTTTTGGTTACTAAATTTTCTAAAATTTAAGCTTGTTTCATTTTGATGGTTAGGCTTACCCGTTTGTTTTATTCTAGTTCTTGATCTTTCATCTATTCAATTTTAGTATCTGCACTTTTTTAAAAAAAAATTAAAATTTGCTCTTATTGAAATTTTTTTGTTAATTTTTCTTAAAAAAATCAATGTCTTTTTCTATTTCTTTACTTGTTCTAAAATTATAAACAATATTGAACTTATTTCAATTATTTCAAATTTATCCAGGAGTGTATTTTTAGTTTTTTAACAGTATAGAGATTAAAATTAAACATTTAAAAGTTGACGGATCAAAATAAAATTACAGATTAAAATAAAATAAATTAAAAAATGTAGAGATTAAAATTGAACTTTTAATCTCGTAGATACGAAAATGGAATAAAACTCAAATTAATTTATGAAGTATGCAATTTAATTAAATTAATTTTTTTACAATGCATGTTGGATAATCGAACCTAACCTTGAGTTCAGTACACAATGTCTGATTGAATTATGGTTGACATTTTATTCAATTTCTTGAACCTTACAATTAATTCCCAATTTATTTTCTTTTAAATAAATAAAAATCGAGTCTTTAATGTTTGGATGACAAGAGACATAGAAAATTACTTCATTAATGTTGTTATAGCCGTTTCTTATAATTTTTTCTAGTAGTTTATGTGCACAAACGAGGGTATTTTTGGTATTTTACCTTGCTCATTTCAAATCAGATTCATTTTTTATTTATTTTAGGGACCAGAGCTATTATTATAATTTCTATTGAAAATAATCATTTATTCATAATCATTATTCATTCAAACTCTTTTTAAAAGTTTTAATTTAATATATATTATGAGTTCGAATTCTTCTTTTCTGATTACAGTTGAACCGAAAAAAATTAATATACCAATTAAAAAGTTAACCTTTGAAGGGATGTTTAATATGAGTATTTGGACTAGTATTTACCAAATATTCTTAAAAAAAAAAAAACTACATATTTAATTGCAATCGTTACTTTTAAATATTCATTCTAAATACTAATTTTAAATACTTTTAAAAATTACATTCAAACGTTTTGACGGTAATCGTTATTTCTAAATACTAAAAATAAAATTTAATTGTGAATACTAATTTCAAATATTCCTAAAACATACATGGTTTTTTACCATAATTATTACTAATAATTACTTCTAACTACTCAAAATAAATTTTCATTCTAAACATTAATTTTAAATATTCTTAAAAATTAACATCTCGCCGGACATCACCCTACTTTATTTTTTTTTAAATAAATCTTTTACGCGTTTAACTTAACTATTTTCATGATAATTGTTCCATCCTATTTTATTTGATTATTAAAGTAAAAAAAAAAAAAACAAATAGGTGATTATTATGAATTACGTTTATATCTTCTCTCTCTATTTATATATATATATATATTGGGTTTATAATATCGTTATTTAATACATATATATATAGAGAGAGAGAGAGACAAACTTATGTTTATTTTGGACGAAGAAGTTGAGATTTGAATCTAAATTATTAAATCTTTAGGCATTGTTGATGTATCTTCGAACAATAGATCAGATTAAGTTCACTCTTGCAACGCATATTTGTAGTTTTTCAAACATTCAAATTATTATTTTTTATTTATTATTTTTTTTTTTGAGAAACATTCAAATTGTTGAAAACATTCAAAACATTTAAAAAGAGTCAATTAAGTGTTTTTAAAGCAAAATTGGTAATATAGAATGATGATAGAGGTTGGTAATGCAAAGACATCCCATAATCCTGTCTCTTTAATCCTTAAAACTTGAGTTCATTTGAAGCAAACAATCTTTAAAAATGTGTTTTTTTTGTTTTGTTTTTTTTGTTTTTTTAGAGAATGTTACCCTTCATCTTGAAATAATCTCAATGGTTCAAACATTGAGGCTATGGGTAGTTTTTTATTTTTATTATAAATAAAAGATTATTTTGAGTGATAGCTTGTTTGGATGTAATTATTTATAGAGAAATTGTAGGTAATATGTAACGCCCTGGGTTAGAAGGCGTACATGAATGAACCGAGTTTACATCCGAATGAGAAAGATCTTGAGCTTAAGAGAATTGATTTGTACTACCTATACCATAAAGGTGCACCTTCTTTTTCGGTGGCTCAATCAAAGGAACTTCATAGTTAAGCGTGTTTAGCTTGAAGTAGTCTACTATGGATAGTTTTCACTCTAATGAGGCAAGTAGTTCATGGCTGAATCGCAG
>JBBMEG010045043.1:0-18114 GCA_037832605.1 Cyclanthera cordifolia | reverse complement strand
GTAACTAACATTAAGAGCATAAGCAATGCTGCCAAAGATAAATTTTTTGAAGGCATTCTATTAATAAGGTAAACAGCGGTAAGGACTGCATCACCCCATAAATAAGTAGAAACATACATAGAAATCATAATTGCACGTGTAACCTCTATTTTGTTATGGTGTATCTCTACAGGTAGACTGATGGAGTATCCTTTTGTTTATAAAAAAATTGTTCAAACATTCATTGAAATACTCATTTTTATTGTTTGTATGTAAAATACTGATTTTTGTGTGAAATTGATTTTCGATCATGTTATAGAAGGTAATGAAAACATTTTGCACATCTGATTTCCTGTTTAACAAATAAACCCAAGTTAAATGTGTATAATCATCGATAAATGTGACAAACCATTTTTTTCGACTATTAGTTGAAACTTTTGATGAACCCCAAACATCACTATGTATAAGATAAAAAGGTTTGGAGGTTTTATGGTTTAGACAAGTATGTATTACGATGGTTTTTTGAAAAAAAAAATGCATGCTTCACAATGAATTTTAAAAAGTTAATCCCTTTAAATAAATTTGGAAACAAATTTTTTAAGTAATGAAAATTTGGATGACCTAACCTATGTTGCCAAAGTAAAATAGTTTATAGAACAATAGAAGAAGAACTGACACTACTTAGACCTTTAGGTTTACCTTTACTTGTGGGCTCTTCCTCAAAGTAATAAAGACCTCCCAGCATCCTAGCACTTCTAATCGTCTCCCCCAGCACTTGATCCTAAAAAATGCAGTAGGTAAGAAAAAAAGTAACACGACGGTTAAAATCTTAAGAAAGTTTGCTTACAAATACAAGGTTTCAGGCTAATTTTGGAACATGTAATACGGATTGTAAGGTCAAAGATTTTATTCAAAAAAAAAAAATTTGTTCCTTTGCCGACAATATAGGTAAAACAATCATTTGCAATTCTAATTTTATCATTGGAATATAAAGGGTTGTAGGAGGTGAATATTTGAGAGGTGCTAGTCATATGGTTAGTGGCTCTGGAATCAATGATCCAAGAGTGGAGTTGAGGCAATATAAGGCAATAGAAAATGTACGTGATTGTGCCAAGGAAGCAGTAGGATTACCAGAAGATGATAAATAGGTGGAATTTAGCAGTTTCAGAAGTTGATGAATTTGATCTTGACTTAGAGAACTTGATTCAGCAACATCTGTGGCAGTGTTAGGGTTGGACGAAAACTTTCTGTTATACTTAACACATTGCTTCCTACTTTTCCAATTTTTTCGCTTACCATGAATTTTTCAACATGTCTCACGAGTGTGTCGAGGCTTATTACTGTGATCAACCCATACACGAGGTTTGCTCGATTGTGCCACAACTTTATTTGCAATCGTGTCCACCACCAATGCAAACGTTTCAATTGAATTTATTGGTTTTTGTTCACCATAACATTGCAATGACTTTCCTCTTTACCCAATTCAACATAAACTTCATTTATAGATGAAAGAGGTTTCTTGCCAAGTATTCTACTACGAACCTCATTGAACACATCATTTAGACCAGTAAGAAAGTCGAAGATACAATTTTTTTCTACTCATTTTTGGTAATGCGTCCAGTCTACAGTAGATTTCCACTCATATGTATCATATAGATCCAAATCCTGCCAAAAAGATTTTAAGGTGTGAATGTATTATGCGACTAATTCTCCCTCTTGGCTAATATTTTTCAATTTGAGTTTCAATCCGTATACTTAAGATTGGTTCCCAAGGTCTGAGTACGTTTCAGTAATGTTATCTCATAGTTTCTTTATGGTTGAAAAATGTATGTAGCTTCTTTGGATTTTTGCGGTCATGGAATTAATGATCCACATCATGACCATCGAGCTTTCAGCATCCCATAAGGCATAATTTTGTAGGTCCGTCTTATCCAGCATAATTTTGTCTCCAATAATGTAGCCAATTTTCCCTTGTCCACGAAGATACATTCGAACACTTTGAGACCACATGAGAAAATTTTCTCCATTGTGACGAATTGTTGTAATTTGAATATTTGGGAGGTTAGGAAGTTCCGAGCCTTTAGAAATAGCTATCTTCTCGTCTAACATATTAAAAAAATGCAACAAATAAAAAAACAACTAATTTGACTGATACAATTACTACGCGACCCAAAGAGCCGAATATGTGAAAATTAAGCCTTTAACAAAAAAGTTAGAAACATTTAACAGAGTTTGATGAAGGTTTAATCGTCGAGTATCCTGTCACAAGTTTAAAGGTAATGATAAATAGTTAAAATATTTGGTTTATAAATAAAAAATTCATAAAAAATAAATGTCAGAAATTGAAATTGAAAGATCGTTGGAAAGTCAGAAACGAAAAGAAAAACAAAAGAAAAAAGAACTATTGTAGTTTTAGAATTGAAAAAGGCTGGAAAGTCAGAAAAGAAAAGAAAAACAAAAAAAAATATTGTGTTTTTTTTCCTTTTTTCTCTCTCTCTTTGCAAGCTTCGAATGGCGCAACTTAAAGCAATTTGCAAGCAGGTCGCAGGTTTGTCCGGGTCGTGGGGTTCACGTCGGGTTCAGCAGCGGTCGCGGGTTCGTTAGTGATCTCGGGTTAGCGAGATCCTCAGCGATCGCAGGTCAAGTGGGTTCGCAGTGTTTGCGAGGGTTGTTCGCAAGTTGTTTGCGCGGGTTCACAAGAGAGGTTGGGTCATTCGTCGCGGGTCAAAGTTCATAGCTCATTGTGCGTCACGGGTTCGTGGATCTTAGAGTCTGTTTGTGGATCTCTGAGAATGTTCGTGGGTTAAAAGAGAAATCCTCATAGATTTACAGATCTGTTGATGCCGAAAAATGGTCAACGGATATCCACAATAATAATTTGTTTAGCTGAGGACGAAAATGCCTGCAAAAAAGTGAAAATTAAGACACCTCGGTGTGGTGTGAGCCACTAGGCCTCCTATGCTTAAGTCAGTAATAGAATTTAGGAGGATAATTTAGAATACTAGGAATGGCTTAAGAACACTTAGCTTAGGATCCGTCCCTTGACAGGGAGAAATGACTTGATTCTTATAGCAGTCGGCTCGTAACCGCTGCAGATCACTTATGGCAATATAATGGCCGACCGTTAGAAACGTCTGTGATTAAGCCGGGTATGAATACCGGCGTAACTTCTGACCGTTACCCTTCGGAGGTGTAACGGTCTTAACTCTAAACTCGGTCGATTCTTCGAAGAGTCCTAACATCCACGACCAACACAATCGGACCAACCTACTCGTTGTAACGGGCGACGCCACGGGGTGCAGCACCTTCATATGTTACTTGGACTTGGTTGAATCTTTGTAGAGTTCTCACCTCAACGGCCAATCCACTTGGATTGACCTACTCGTTGTAATGGGCGACGCCACGGGGTGCAGTGCCTTCAAACGTTACTTGGACTCACTCGACTCTTCGGAGAGTCCTAACCTGACGGCCAATCCACTCGGATTGACCTACTCGTTGTAACGAACGACGCCACGAGGTGTAGTGCCTCCAAACGTTACTTGGACTCGGTCGACTCTTCAGAGAGTCCTAACCTTCATAACCAATCCACTCGAATTGACCTACTCGTTGCCGGACCCGAGAAGCGTGAGGCTGCAAGGGCTGACGTCTGAGGGGTCAAGGCCTTCCTTGGCCGTCTCCCAGGGGAGCCAGACTTGCTTGGCCGACCCCCTGGGGTTAAGACCTCCCCCCGGGGGGCCGACGTTAGCTTGTTTGTCCTTCAGGTGGGTCCTAACCTCTTCCTAGTCTTTCGGGATATTTTTAGCTTACAACATTACCCCAACTTTTCATTTCCAAGCTTACCGGATTGTGAAGAGTAGTTTAGCCACTTGCTTCTTTTTTGAAGTTTCGGGGTGCTAAAAGTTATCTTCTTGTAATTTACGAAAGTATTTCCTTGAAAACTACTTAGTCATATTCTTTTGGAAGAATATCTTTTCCTAAATAATATTCAAACATATAAAGTTTTAAAGGTTATGAAAAATATTTATTTTAAGAATAATTATATTAAAATGGTCATATTCTTATTTCTAAGAATATCTTTTCCAAGATAATATTTTTATTCAATGAAAAATCACCTAACCTTTATCCTTTAGATATTTCTTCCATAACCTAACTTTTTCATAAAAACTCCCTTCCAAAGCTACACCCTCCTTTTTACCCTACTTTGGCCGAAAATTGCCTCTCACTGGGCTAGGTTTTTCAAATTTTTCAAACTGTGGGAGGACACTTGCTTTGCGTTTTGGATTTTTGGAAAGCATCTGTCGCGCCTTACTTTTTCGGTATGTACTTTCCTTTTTTCGACTCATGCTAACGATTAGGCATATTTCCAAAAATTTCACCTTTATTTAGTCACTTTTTTCAATTTCTTGCCCGTTACGCATGTATGCACGAATTTTTAGGATTAGTTAGGCTCTTTTTTCAAAGACTCACCCATTAGAGTACTTTTCCGAATTTGTAGGCTACTTAGGCACTTTTTAACAGTCTTGCCTGTTTAACTTCCTTTCGAAATTTTTAGCCTACCTAGGAACTTTTTATAAAAGTCTCGCCCGCCCAATCGTTTGTTGAAAGTGGTAGGTTACATAGGCACTCTTATAAAAGTCTTGCCTTTTTCACAGCTTTTTGAAATTTTTAGGCTACTTAGGCACTTTTTGTAAAAGTCTCGCCTGTTTAGTCGTTTGTCAAATTTCATAGGGTATTTGGGCTCTCTTAGAGACTTGCCTTTTCCCTAACTTAGTTATTTGCAGACTACTCCATACCTTGTCTGCCATGGACCCTTCGTCTGATTACGAGACCAAATCCCTTCACCTTCGGCTTCCTCCTCGCTTAAGAGGACTCGACAGAGATCCATGGCGGTGGGGTCGGCATCTCAAATGGCTGCGTCTGTTTTAACTTAGGAGGACTTAGATCACCTTAGGACCCAGTTCCTTATTCCTACGGGGATCACCCTTTAAGTTTGCTAGCTTCACAGACATATGCCAATCCTCGTCCGGGCGAGGTGGCTCTTTACACCACCATGTTCAACAGAGGAGTTCGGCTTCCCCTTATACCGTCTCTTCAAGAGTTCTTAGGTATGGTCGGGATGGCTCAAGTGTAGTTGGCTTTCAATGCCTGTAATGTCTTCTTTGGTGTTCACAGCCTTTGGGTATACACCGACTTCGAGGGTCCCTTCAATGCCAGAGACCTTCTCTTGCTTTACCGCTTCTGCCAGCATGCCGACGTCACCGTGGGCTGCTACCTTACCCCTAGAAGCAAACTTTCTCCTTTGGTGGCGTGCCCCAATTTTAAGAAAGGGTGGAAAGAGCGCTGGTTCTTCGCTGGAGGACCTTAGGCGGCCCCAAGCGTCGAAGCTTCGTTGGCAATTCCCACTCCCTTTGGGACATATGGTATACTTTCTTTCACCTTGGCTTATCTATCTTTTGGCACTATACTAACATTTTTGTGTTGTTTACAATGCCAAGGAAGCTAAATCCTCGCTCTCGGGCAATGAAGTTTACGAGGTCGTTATGACCTACCCCAAGGAGGTCACTCACAGGGCGCAGTACCTGACCACGTACTCGTTGGCGCTTTACAACCTCCTTCCAGAGTCGGGTAATGCTAACCGACTCTAATTCGGAGTCATCTGTCCCGCAGGAGGGATTCGCTCCAGGTATACAACTTACTTTTTCTTCTAACTTAGAAACCTTTAATACTGAAAATGTAAGTTAACACCTTTTACCGTGTTCAGCCCCCATGGACTACTAGCCTTCGCTGAGGCACGCCTTTGATGCAATGATGCGCCGAACGTATCGCCCCCTTGCCAGGCCTCCAACTGACAACACGGGGGACCTTACTTCGGAGGGCTGCTCCCTTCCACCCAGTGACGATGGAGATCTCCCTTTCCCTTAAGTCTCAGAGGACTTGGATGTTGGGTCGGACCCAAAGTTTGACGGACCCGGCCTTGGATTTAACCATATCTCATCTCCAGTTTGGACCAGTTCGTGCAGGCCTAAGACACCTTTACATAGCCTTCCCTCTAGGTTTGACTCATACCTCTTGTCAGGCTGCATCGTCCTAACTTGGACCCGCAGAAGGAGAAGACTTTGGCCTCCAATTTGTGGGGCGAACTGGGGTCCTCTTCAGTAACATTTCCTCTAGGATACGCCTCCAGGTTCTGAAAGAAAGGACTCGTCTGATGCACGAGGTACGACGACCTCACTTTTTACAGCTATATATTCACTTGAGTGCACATGCTAACTTGTTACCTTGGTTTTTTGCAGGCGTTCATGCATTTCGCCTCAACCTCTTGTCACCTTTCTTAAGACTTGCATCAGGCCCGCTCTTCTTTGTCTACTAGTACTGACAAATTTACGTGGAAGCTGGCACAGCCTCAAGAAGCTTAGCGTGTCACCGAGGTTGCCTTGTTCAACTTTTGTACTTCTGCCGAAACAGCCCGAAGTATAGCTGCCTGCGCGCGCCAAGACCACTTGTCGACTATTACCCGTCTACGACGAGAGTTGGCATCCTCTTAAGGGAAGCTGAAGAACGCTGCGTACCTAGCTAACCTTGTGAATGGCTCTCCTGCCTTTTATGATTTTGGAGAACAACGCCGGCAAGGCTGCCATTGGCTAGGCACTAGACCGAATTGAAAAAGGGGTTAGCAATGGTAACCTTCTTCCTCTCTTTCAGTCTCTTTGTTCCATCACTGCGGAAAGAGTCGTCGACCCTTCCCTGCCAGTCTTTGAGTCCGGACTTCAAAGTGATCCGGCCAAAGCCCCTTGCTACGACTCCCGCATCTTCCAAGGCGTGCTTGAAAAAGTCATGCTCTTCGAACTAGGACAACCCTGCCCAAGCCGGACCCAACCGACCAACTTTAAGTAGGCATAGTTGTAGGGGGCCTTGACGACTTTTACGTTGCTTTCCTTTTTACTTGAACCATTTTACTTTGCAGTCTTTATTTTTCCTTCTAGGATGTAACCCAGGAACTTTTGACTTTGAATGAAATAACTGTCTTTTTTCTTTATTTTGTTCTCTATATCTTGTATACCCCTACTTTAAGTTTATGAAAATAGAATCAATACACTTAAATTAAGACGAACAGAATGAGAAAATAGCACTTTTATTCATTAACAACTTGAAGTACAATCTAGTGAAAGTACTATTTCAAGTGCTTAAGCACTCCTAACATGGAGGATCTCATTGTTATAGGAAAAACTAGTGTTGCCTTGCCAATTTCGTGCAACGGCTTGGCGGGGATGCTAGACTCATATAGGATCTTTACCAGCACGGTCTTGTTCGCCTTATTTTCGCAGGCGGCCTTTGATTTTTCCAACGCATCGGCCTTGCGCTTTAGGACCTGAGTACTTGCTTGACTTGTACTCCCACAGGTACTGTTCCATAGAAAGCCTGACCTAGAACCGGTCCTCTTTAACAACCTTTTACTTTAGAGACCCTTTACCAAACCTCGTAGGGCTGTGTGGTAGCATTCCCTCGAAGACAGCTATTATTCTCTGACGCGACCGCCCTCAGCCCACTATTGTGTTGTAGGCGAAGTCGTGGTTTACCACGAAGAAATTGATGAAGTGCAGAACTATGTTGTCTCCTTCGCCAAAGGTTACTGGAAGCTCGACTGATCCTTCAGGGATTAAAGTGCTTCTTCCTAACCCGACTAAGGGCGTCGAGTTCGGCTTGAGCCTTTCCCTTCCCAGCTTCATGGCATCGTAAACTTTTAGTGACAACACATCCGTCGAACTACCTCCATCGATGAGGATCCTTCTGAGGTGGATGTTTGATTCTCCGCCAGCCGGCCCTCTAATGATAGTTCTGATCTCCGGCGGCGGTGGTGACTTTTCTCCTCCCTTTTTCTTGTTAGGGGACTCAGACGTTTTTTCACCCTCTCCAACGTACTTCTTCAATCTATGGACTCCCGTCGATCAACCTTCTCTTTTTTCATTGGGCGCTCTTCCACCCTTCGTTTCACGATTCCTTGTAATCAACCTCGCAACGGCTGTCTGACTTCTCGCGCTCTAAAAGGGAGCGTCTTCCTTCTGTGCCTCATCGAGAGTTGACCAGCTCCCCTTCACTCATGTACTTTTGCGCTCTAGTTAGCAGCTCAGCATAAGTGAATAGAGCCTTTTTCCTCAACTACCACAAGAAATTTTTCATCCCTGCTTCCGGCAACGACAATTGCTAGAGCCGTGCTGTCGAAGTATCCTTCAACATTCAGGGCCTCACTGTTGAAGCGGGTAATGTACTCTCGAAGAGTCTCATGACTCCTTTGTCTCACGGTCAGTAGATGGGTGACCCGTTTCTTCTAATATCGTCCTCCTAGGAACTAGGTAATGAAAGCCCTAGCTAGCTCTCTAAAAGAGGCAATGGACTTGCGCTTGAGCTGCCTTAACCATCTTCGGGCTGGTCTTGTGAGAGTGAATTGAAACGCTCTGCACTTGATCGCCTTTCGGACAACATGGAGTTCCATCCACGTCCGATAGGAATCCAAGTGCTCAATAGGATCTGTAGATCCATCGTACTCCTTGATTGCAGGGAGTTTGAATTTTGCTAGGACGGACTCCTCCATGATTTCATCAGTGAAGGGAAAGTCGACTTAGTCGATCAAGCTGTCCAGGTCCAATCCACACGCTTCGATTCCTGCTTGGCTATTGCACCCTCAGGATTCGAGTGTTTTCTACATAAACAATGCCATGTCCTTTAAAGGCAATCCTTCTCGAAGCCTGCTCGACGTCCAATTCTTCAACGACATCGTGGTGGTGGCCGTTCTCAACGTTTTTTTTCAGGAAAATGGTTTAGATTTTAGCATTTTAGGTAGAACACTATTTTGTCCCCACAGACGGGGCCAACTACTGATGCCGAAAAATGGTCAATCGATATCCACAATAATAGTTTGTTTAACTGAGGACGAAAATGCCTGCAAAAAAGTGAAAATTTGAACACAAAGTGTGGTGTGAGCCACAAGGCCTCCGATGCCTAAGTCAGTAATGGAATTTAGGAGGATAATTTATAATACTAGAAATGGCTTAAGAACACTTAGCTTAGGATCCGTCCCTTGACAGTGAGAAATGACTTGATTCTTATAACAGTCGGTCTCGTAACCGCTGCAGCTCACTTACGGTGATATAATGGCCGGCCGTTAGAAACGTCTGTTATTAAGCCGGGTATGAATATCGACGTAACTCCTGACTGTTACCCTTTAGAGGTGTAACGGTCTTGACTCTCAACTCGGTAAACTTTTCGGAGAGTTCTGCCATCCACGACCAACCTAATTAAGCTGACTTACTCGTTGTAACGGGCAACACCACGGGGTGCAGCGCCTCTATACGTTACTTAGACTCGGTCGAATCTTCGGAGAGTCCTGACCTCCAAGGCCAATCCACTCGGATTGACCTACTCGTTGTAATTAGGTGACGTAACGGATTGCACCGCCTCTAAATGTTACTTGGACTTGGTCAACTCATCGGAGAGTCTTGACCTACACGGCCAATCCACTCGGATTGACCTACTCATTGCCGGACCTGAGTAGGGTGAGGCTGCAAGGGCCGGCCCCTAGGGGTCAAGTCCTTTTTGGCCATCTCCCAGGGGAGCTGGACTAGCTTAACTAACCCCCGGGGGATCAGCAAAGGGCGTGAACGACCCTCGAAGGGTCGACATGCACTTGGCCGACCCCTTACGGGTCAAGGCCTCCATCTGGGGGTCGGTGTTAGCTTGTTTGTCCTTCGGGTGGGTCCCAACCTCTTCCGAGTTTTTTCGGATATTTTTAGCTTACTACAAGATCAAAGAAGAAATTGCCCTAGATTAACAACATCTGTTTTGATTTTAGGGTTCTAAGGAGACTTCTAATAAGTAAAAGGCTCTAATACCATATCGATTTTTACGATAGAAATAAGTTATATTCTATTATCAATATTTTCAACCTAACAAACACCCTCTTTAAATAGAGGAGCCATTATTTTAAATAAGGTAACTTTACAATAAGGGTAAAAATACATATGGAATAATCCATTTTAGGAAAAATAACACCAAATAAAATCAAATATTTCAACAGTTGATAATAATTATTCAATTTGTTGATGCCAAAAAATGGTCAACGGATATCCACAGTGTGAGCCACAGGGCCTACAAAAAAAATGAAATTAGGACACACCGGTGAGGTGTGAGCCATAGGGCCTCCGATGCCTAAGTCAGAAACGGAATTTAGGAAAATAATTTAGTGGACTTTAGAATGGCTTAAGTCTACTTAGGTTAGGATCCCTCATAATGAAGATTGACATGAGCAATCGGTTTCATAACCGATGCAGCTCACTGGAGGGCGACTTAATGGCCGGCCGTTTAGAAACGTCCCTCATCAAGCCGGGTATTAATACCGGTGTAACTCCTGACCGTTACCCTTTGGCAGTGTAACAGCCTTTACTCCGGACTTACTTGGACTCGGTCAACCTTGTCTGGTCCTCAACTCCATGGCCGACCCCTTAGGGGTGCAGCCTTCTCGTTGTAATATTATGACGCCACAGGTGTGTAGCGTCCCTTAGCGCCACTTTGGACTTGGTCGACTGATCCACAGGAAAGTCCTAACCTCCACAACTAACCCACCTGGGTTAGCCTACTCGACCATCCTTTTTTGAGGTCGTCTTTCGACTCGGTCAATCCTTATGGGTCCTCATCTCCACGACCAATCCACTCGAATTTACCGACTCGTTGTAATCGGAGACGCCACTGGGTGCAGCATCCGCCTGCATTACTTGGACTCGGTCGACTCCTTGAGAGAGTCCTGACCTCCATGAACAACCCACTCAGACTGACCTACTCGTCGTAACGGAGGACGACATGGGGTGCGACACCTCCAAATGTTACTTGGACTCAGTCGACTCGTCTAGAGGAGAGTCCTAACCACCACGACCAACCCACTCAGGTTAACCTACTCGTTGTAATCGAGGACGCTTCGATCTGCAGCGTCTCCCAACGATACTTGGGCTTGGTCGACTCTAGGGGAGTTTTGAGCTCCATGATCAGCCCACTCGAACTGACCTACTCGCTGTTGGACCCGAGGAAGGTGAGGCTGCAAGGGCCGTCTCCGGGGGGTCCAGGTCTTCCTTGACCAACCCACAAAGGTGTCAGACTTGCTTGGCCGACCCCCGGGGGGTTGGGGCCTCTATTTGGCTGACCCCCGAGGGGTCAGAAATGGCGAGGCCGACCACAGGGGGTCGGTAATGGCATGGCTGACCTGCGGGGGGTCGGTAAGGGTGTGGCCGACCCCCGAAGGGTCGGCGTTGGCGTGGCTGACCCCCGGGAGATCGAGGCCTTCATTTGTTCGACCCCGGGGGGCTGTCGTTTGCTTATTTGTCCTTCATGTGGGTTGGAACCTCTTCTGAGTCTTTCGCGATATTTTAGCCTACAACATTCCCTCCATTCTTCATTTTTGGACTTACTTTGTTGCTGGAATTTGAAGAGTAGTTCTTTGTTAAGAAGGTTATTTTTTTTAGAGACTAACCACTTTTAGTCATTTTCAAAATTTTGACCAAGTAGGTCTCGTTTAGAGTTTCACCTGTTTCGGGCACTTTTTAGAAAATTGCGACTAAGTAGGTTTTCTTTTTAGAGTGTCACTTTTTAGGCATTCTTTTTTAGAAATTTGTCCATGTAGGCTCCCTTTGTAGGGACTTCCCGTTATAGCACTTATTTTAACTTTTAGGCTACTTAAGCTCCCTTCGTAGGAACTTTCCCATTTTCAAGCGCCTTTTCAAACTTTTAGGCTACTTAGGCGCCCTTTGCAGGGTCATGCCCATTTTCAAATGTCTTTTCAAACTTGAAGGTTCCTTAGGCACTCTTGGCAAAGACTTGCCTTTTTTCCTAACTTTGTTATTCGTAGATAATCCATTACTTTGGCTGTTATGGACCCTTCGTCTAATTACGAGACCAAATCCCTGCACTTTCGGGCTTCCTCCTCGCTTAAGAGGACTTGGCAGAGAGCCCTGGCGGTGGGCTTGGGATCTCAAATGGCTGCATCCATTTTAACTTAGGAAGACTTGGATCACCTTAGGACCCAAATCCTCATCCTTGTCAAGATCACCCTTCGGCTTCCGCTAGCTTCGAAGACATATGCTCGTCCTCCTCCGGGCGAGGTGGCTCTTTACACCACCATATTTGACAGAGGAGTTCGACTTCCCATTATACCGTCTCTTCAAGAATTCTTAGGTATGGCCGGGTTGGCTCTAGCGCAGCTGGCTTCCAACGCTTGGAATGTCTTCTTCGACATTCACAATCTTTGGGTATTTACTGGCTTCGAGGGTCCCTTCAGCTGTAGAGACCTTCTCTCACTTCACCGCTTCTGTCAGCATCTCTACCTTATCATAGGCTACTACCTTACTCCAAGAAGTAAACTTTCTCCTTTGGTGGCGTGCCGCAATTTTAAAAAGGGGTGGAAAGAGTGCTGGTTCTTCACTGGAGAAGCTTGGGCAACTCCACGTACCGATGATGCGCTTGCAATTCCCACTTCCTTCAGGACATATGGTACACTTCCTTTCGCATTGGCTTATCTATCTTTTGGCACCGTACTAACATGTTTGTGTTGTTTACAGTGCATAGAAAGCTAAATCTTCGCTCCTGGGTAATGAAGTTTTACGAGATCGTCATGACCTACCCCGAGGAGGTCACTCGCAGGGCATAGTACCTGACCACGAAATCGTTGGCATTTTACAACCTCTTTCCAGATTCGGCAGTGCCAGCTGTCTCTAACTCAGAGTCACCCGTCCTGCAAGAGGGATCTGCTCTAGGTATGCAACTTACTTTTTCTTCTAACTTAGCATGCTTTGAATACTATAAATATAAGTTAACGCCTTTTACCGTGTTCAGTCGCCATGGACTAAGAGCCTTCACAAAGGCGCGCCTATGATGCAGTGATGCGCCAAACGTCTCGCCCCCCCTGCTAGGCCTCCCGGACGATACGGTGGACCTTACTTCGGAGGGCTGCTCTCTTCCACCTGGTGACGATGGGGACTATCCTTTTCCTGAAGTCCCAGAGGACTTGGATGTTTGGTTGGACCCAGCCTTGGATTTGACTATGTCACTTCTTCGGTTTGGACCAGCTCGTGCAGGCCTCAAACAACTTTATACAGCCTTCCCCCTGAGTTCGACTCGTACCTTTTATAAGGACCACACCGTCCTACTTTGGACCCGCTGGAGGAGAAGACTTTGGCCTCCAACTTGTGGAGTGAAGTGGGGTATTCTTCAGCTACCTTTCCCCTAGGAGATGCCTTCGAGGTCTTTAAGGAAGGGACTCGCCTGATGCACAAGGTATGACGACCCTACTTTTTACAGCTATACGTTGACTTGAGTACACATGCTAACTTGTTATCTTGGTCTCTTTTTGCAAGCATTCATGCATTTTTGCCTCAGCTTCTCGGTGTTTTTCAGAAGACTTGCATCACGCCCTCATTTCCTTGTCTACTAGTACTGACAAGCTTAAGTGAGAACTAGCACAGGTTCAAGAAGCTTAGCGAGTCACCGAGGCTACCTTAGCCGACTCTCGTACTTCCGCAGAAACGGCCCAGAGTCTAGCTACCCGTGCGCGCCAAGATGACTTGTCCACAATTGCCTGCCTTCGACAAGAGTTTGCTTTTGCTTAAGGGAAGCTAAAGAATGTTGCCTATCTGGCTAACCTGATGAAAGGTTCTCTTGAATTGGCTGGGCACTGGATCGAATCTAAGAGGGGGTTAGCTATGGCAACCTCCTTCCTCTATTTCGGTCTCTTTGCTCCAGCACTGCGGAAAGAGTCATCGACCCCTCCCTGCCAGCCTTCGAGTCCGGACTTCCAAGTGACCCGACCCAAGCCACTTGCTACAGCTTCCGCATCTTTCAAAGCGTGACTAAAAGAAGTCAGGTTCTTCCAGCTAGGACAACACTTGCCCAAGCCAGACCTAACCGACCCTCTTCCAGCAAGCGCAGCTCTAAGGGGCCTTGATGACTTTTAATTTGCTTTCCATTTTACTTTGCAGTCTTTACTTTGTAGTCTTTAATTTTTCCTCTAGGTTGTAATCCAGGAACTTTTTACTTTGAATGAAATGGTTAACTTATTTCTGATGAACTTTTTTCTGCTTTCTTCTCTATCTCGTATAACCCCTATTTAAGTTTATGAAAATAAAATCAATATACTTAAATTAAGATGGACAGAATGAGAAAAATAGCATTTTTATTCATTAAAAACTTGAAACACAGTCTAGTGAAAGTACTTTTTCAAGTGTTTAAGCGCTCCGAACATGGAAGATCTCATTGTTGTAGGCGAAATTGGTGTTACCTTGCCAATTTCGTGCAGCAGCAGCTTGGCGAGGATGCTAAACTCGCCTAGGATCTTTACCAACACGGTCTTGTTCACCTTAGTCTCACAGGCGGCCTTTGACTCTGCCAAAGCATTGGCGTTGGCGCTTTGGGACCTGAGTACTTGCTTGACTTGTACCTCACAAGTGCTATTCCTTGGATAGCCTTACCTGGAACAGGTTCTCTTTTAACAGCCTTTTATTTCAGGGACTTTTTACCACGCCAGTAAGGCTTTGTTGTAGCATTTCCTCGAGGACAGCTGTTCTCCTCTAACTTGCCCCATCCCCATACGAGTAGGGAACTTCATCACCTGGTGGTAAGTTGACGCCACCGCTCTCAGTCCATGAATCGTGGGTCTTCCTAGTATTGCATTGTAGACGGAGTTGTCATTGACCACCAAGAAATTACGAAGTGCAGAATGACATTGTCCCCTTTGAAGAAGGTCACTGAGAGCTCGACTGACCCTTCAGGAATAAAAGTGCTCCCGCCAAACTCGACTAGGGGCATCCAGCTCAGCTTGAGCCTTTCCCTTCCTAACTTCATGGCCTCGTAAGCTTTCAGCGACACCACATCCTCCAAGCTGCCTCCATCGATGAGGATTCTTGTGACGTGAATGTTGGATATGGTAAGGGACACCACTAAGGCGTCATTATGCGGCTGGTGTAGTGTTGCAGCCTTAGCAGCGGTGAAGGCAAGTTGCTCGTCTACTGCTTCCATTATGCGCACTTCTTCGCCCCTTAGTGCACTCCTAGCCTACCTCACATTTTCCTTCCGTCTCCGGTTGGACTCCACTCCAACCAGTCCTCCGATGATTTTTTTGGTCTCTGGTGATGGTGGTTACATGTCGCCTCCCCTTTTCTTGCTAGGGGACTTGGTCACCTTTCCACCCTCATTTACGTACCTGTCCAGTCGACCTCTGTGAATAAAGGACTCTATGGACTCTCTCAGGTCGTAGCAGTTCAAAGTAGCGTGGTCGTGATCCATGTTAAATAGGCAATACTTGTCCTTATATCTTTTGTTGGATCCTGCTTTAATCCGGCTTGGCCATTTCAGCTCCTTCTTATCTTGAATCTCCATCAAGATATGTTCGATGGGAACCGTCGTTGGAGTGTACTTCTTGAACCAGCTAGGGGGTACCCCTCGTCGTTCGGTCTTCTCTTTTTTTCATTGGGTGCTCTTCCGCCCTTCGCTTTCGCGACTCATTGTAGTCAACCTTGCGATGGCTGAGTTACTTCTCGCACTCTCGAATGGAGCGCCTTCCTTCGGTGTCTCATCGGGAGTTGACTAGTTCCTCGACACTCATGTACTTTTACGCTCTGGTTAAGAGCCTGACATACGTGAGTGAAGCTCTTTTTCCCAGCGACCACAGGAAGTTTTCATCCCTGACTCTGGCCACGACTGCTGCGAAAGCTGTGCTGTCGAAGTACCCTTCAATTTGCAACGCCTCGTTGTTGAAGCGGGCAATGTACTCCCGAAGAGTCTCATGACTCCTTTCCCTCACGGTCAGCAGATGGGTGACCAGTTTTTTTTGATCTCGCCCTCTAAAGAAATTTGTTTAACTGAGGAGGAAAGGGCCTGCAAAAAAAATGAAATTAGGACACACGGGTGTGGTGTGAGCCACAGGGCCTCCGATGCCTAAGTCAGAAACGGAATTTAGGAGAATAATTTAGTGGACTTTAGAATGGCTCAAGTGTACTTAGCTTAGAATTCCTCAGAATGAAGATTGACATGACTATTATAGCAATCGGTTTCATAACCACTACAGCTCATTAATGGGTGACTTAATGGCCGACCGTTTAGAAATGCCCGTCATCAAGCCGACTATTAATACCGGCGTAACTCTTGACTGTTACCCTTTGGGGGTGTAATGCCTTTGACTCCTGAGTTACTTGGACTCGGTCAACCTTGGCAGGTCCTCACCTCCATGGCCAACCCCTTAAGGGTGCAGCCTTCTCGTTGTAGTGCTAGGACGCCACGGGTGTGCAGCGTCCCTTAGCGCTACTTTAGACTTGGTTGACTTATCCACAATAAAGTCCTAACCTCCACGACTAACCCACCTGGGTTAGCCTATTCGATCGTCCTTTCTAGAGGTCAGCTTTCGTCTCGGTCAACCCTTACGGGTCCTCACCTCCACGACCAACCCACTCAGGTTGATCTACTCGTTGTAACGGGGGACGCCACGGGGTGCGACGCCTCCAAACTTTACTTGGACTCGGTCGACTCGTCTACATGAGAGTCCTAACCTCCACGACCAACCGACTCGGGTTGACCTACTCGTTGTAACCGGGGACGCTACGAGGTGCAGCGCCTCTATACATTATTTTGGCTTGGTCGACTCTAGGAAGAGTCCTAACAATAGAAGATTGGTACATATATTACACACTTAACTAGCAAATGGACCAATACTAAGAAGAACCGAAACTGGTTCATAAATATTTGGTTTACAACAAACCAATGGAGAAAATCAGCTAATAGCCCATCCTCGACATGAACCATATATATTCAAGAGTCCTAGCTTGAAACAAATAGGAAAATTAAGAGCTGCTAGTAGGCTTTAGTGAGAACATCGGCTAATTAATTGTGGCTTCAAACTAGGAGAACTTTCATGAAAGCACCGGCAATCTTGTCCCGTACCGTTTGTAGTTGTAACCGAGCTCTCGACATGTTTATTACGCTCATGAAACATGGGGTTAGGGTAAGATACACAACAAACAAGTTATCATTATATAACAAAGCTGCCTTTTTACTTGTGATGTGAAGATCAGATAGGAGGTAGGAAAGCCAAAGCAATTGACAAGTCTCAAAAGCAATTGCCAGATACTCAAATTCAGTTGAAGACAGTAAAACCACACTTTGTATTTATACTTCCAAGGAACCAAATCAACCACCTAAGAAAACACATAACCCCAACAAATGAAAAACAGCTGCCAAGTGAGAAATACAAGGGTTAGCGACGAATTGACTTCATTCGTTCATTGCAAAAGTGATAATGTAGTCGAGATATTGTCAAATATATAAGTTTTAAACAAGTCTCCTATAAAAGGATGGATCTTCGAGCTTCTTTACATGCTATCCTCTATTTTTTTATTTTTTTTTCATGGGATCCGTAAGTAAATGTTTAGCACCAAGTAAGTTTGGTTCTAAAATTTGTAAGGCATAATGTGTTTGGGACACATAAATCCCATTGGATGTCTTTGCAAGTTCCAAGCTCAAGAAGTATTTGACATTATCTAAGGTCATTGAACCTGAAAGCATCATTTAACAGTATCATTCACAATATGTTTGTTAATATTGATGAAAGACGGAATTCATATTCTTATTTAATAATGAACTCAAAATTAGGTTAAATAGATTACAAGAGAAATCTAATATTGAACATAATCATAAAAAAGTAGATAATATTTAACTTAATTGAAAAAAGAAAAGATTATATTTAACCGAATATTAAAAGAAAAAGAAAAACTAAAAGATATAATACTAATATAAACACAAATTCACACTCCTTAAGTTGGTTTGTATATAGATTACAAGCTAAGCTTTGAGTTAAATGCTTTAGTGAGAAAGTCAATAGGCTTGTGATAAGTCTTTATTAATTGAATTTATTTTTTCTCAATTCCCAATATTTTAATTGAATATTGAATTTAAAAGTAAAATTTGCGTTTGATTTGTATCATACTATAAATTTATTAATATTTATGAAAGTTGTCTAAAAATAAACATTTAGTTTTAGTTTAAAATTGAAAAAACAAATCAAAAAAATAAAAAGGAAAGAGTGTTTGCCATTTCCAAATTAAAAAAAAA
>JBBMEG010045022.1:5689-18118 GCA_037832605.1 Cyclanthera cordifolia | reverse complement strand
ATTGACACAAATCTTGAAGATTATCTTGATATGTCAATTGAATATGTGTATGGTCTTGAAAATGAAAGGTTAGTTCACGACATCTTTGAAACATAGAAAAATAATTATATCATTAGTTCATTTGATGTTTCAACGTCTATTGGAAAATTATTGTGTTGGAAAATAATGATGCAAACTTAAAAGATAATTGGGATATTTCAACGGAAAGAGCATTGGTATATGATAAAAAAGAAAGAGCATTCAAGAATTGGTGGGTCATGATAGCAAGATTAAGGTAATCAAATGGACTAAAAAAATAAAAACCATTTTGCGCAATCAAAGGAGAAACCGAAAGTTCAACCAAGTGAAAGAGAAAACTACGAAACAGAGACAATGTGGTTCGTGGCAAAGAAATATGGAGTTCTCCTATAGATTCGAGTGTGGATGTCTCGTTTTGGTTGGATTCAATTTTATTTGTGGGTAACCTCAACTTTGTTCACCTCTGCACCTCATCAACCATTGTGGTCGCCTGCCACCATTAACTGGTGCAATTTTAACACCCTACAGGAGACGCAATGAAGTTTGATTTTCTAATTTGGTTTAAAATTGGGTCTCGGTTCAGTGGGTTAGTTCATGCTGAGTTCGTTAATTGGGTCCCAACTAGTAACTCTTAATTCCCTAAAATCCAAATTTGCAGTTACACAAGGTCTTGTTAGGCTAATATTTGGCCACAATAATGGCTTGGTAAGAGATGGAAACAGGTCAAATGATGTTTTATTCACATTTGGAGGAAAAATTTCAAAATTGAAGTGGGACCAATTTTGTTGGTGGACTATGTACATACAACTTAGGTTAGTCTCATATTGCTTCCACCAATACCACCTCTATTCAACCCTTGCCGTCTCCGACCATCGCCACTGACACGTCCAACCATAAAAAAAAAAAATCGCCCAAAAATTCTTACATTTTATTTTTTGGCTCGTAATTCTTGTAATGAGCACCTTGAGGACAAGATGGATTTTTGGGGGCCGGGTAATGATAAGGCCCATATACCCTTTAGAGATCAATATTTTACTATAATTAATAGGGTTAGTTAGGCTTAAGGTCTATATAAGGACTAGCCTCATATTCTAAAGGGTAGGCAATTAGTAAGAACTAAAGGAATTAGGCCCTAGTGGTTGGTAGTTTAGGAGAGCTCGAAGTCTTCCTTGTAACGATTTCACTAATAATAGATTTGGTTCTTATCATAGTATAAATATAAAGAGAAATGAAAATATTAGCAAATGAGTAAGAGATCCATTCGAGGAACACTGAGACTAGTTGAAGTAATTATAGCTTAAAACTAAAAAATATAGCTTTCAAATACTTGTTTTGGTTTATAAAATTTGCTTAAGATTTACATGTTAACTTAAAGGGAAGATGAAACATATGCGTCATTGTAACTAATGAAAATAAATGGTGGCTTAAAATCATTCGATTGACTTTTGTTCTTTAAGGATGGTTCCCACCAACAAACAACTCAATATTTCTACCGTCAAGCTGAGTTGTCACTCAAATTTCCCAACAAGCAAGTCTGTCGATGTATGTAATTAAAAGATACCACAATTCACACAACAAAATTTTACTGCTTAGAAATGAGCTACATGTAGAACTCTCATGCCTATAAAATTGAGTTGGAAATCCAAAGCTTTGGCAAGTGACTGCACTTGTATTTGGCATTTATCAATCACCATCTTCCCAGACTCCTACAATCCCTTATCCATTCCCATGGATCATTTTGATTCTTTTTCCTTTTGTATTTCCCCTTCTCTTTCAAGCACACTCAATATTCAAGTCCCATCTCTTATTCCATTTCTATAATTCCTTCCACGGCTGCTTATTCTTTAACAATTAATCAAATTCTTCCGCCAAATCTCAAATTGGGAACAAAAAAAACAAGATAAAAACTCGGACACTAATTTTATAAAAAAAGTTCAAGATAAAAAATGGGCATTTAAAAGCCTAAGGACTAAACTTGGGGGACTAAAATTAAATATTTGAAAGTCTGGAGACCAAAATGAAACAAACAAGAAAATCAACGGACCGAAATGATATTTTAATCTATAGAATAAAAAAAACAATAAGATAAAATACAATCAAACTCCGCATTCATTCACTAGGTACAAAAAGAGTTAGAACCCAAAAGATGAAGGAAAAAAAAAACCATATAAATGTTAATTACTATAAAGGTTAAGCAGAAACCATGTACATTACTACTAAACTTAACTTCAAAAATAACATCATAACCAATAAATCAGAACACAACACTCAATGATAGAGCAAAACATAACATAAAGGGATAAGATTAGTAAAAAGTAGTCTTAATACAGTCACCTAACCTATTGAAGATTTGAGGCAAAATTAGAGAATAGTGATGCTTCCTAAGGTCAGGTGTTGTAGAAGAAATGCAAAGATGAGGCCTCAGCTCGTATTTTTAACTCGCTATACAAACATAGCTTTAGCGATGGTGGGGGGAGACGTGCTTCCACTAATTCAATATTTTGTGTCCAAATCACGAAGCCCCGTTTGCTGCAAGCCCAACTTTGTTGTTAAACAGACTTACAAATCAAGAAATATATTCCTATCTCCAACTTATGAGCTTAGCTTTTGTGTTAATTGATGGTTTAACATAATATTCAACAAATAATGTACGCATGGTATACAACAATTATTTGAAAGGAAGAACATTTGTTCTAAATACTATTATCAGTTTACTTAGAGGCAAGATGGTACTAAAATTGAACCACTAATTAACTTTTAATTTAACAAAAGTTATAAACGTAGTTAATTTTCTATTTCTATAAAAAAAATAGATGCTTAGTGTCACAGTCGCACTTCAGAGGCAACTGAATGGTAACTGTGCGACACTTGCTCTAACCCGGCGAGCAAGTCAGTCGTACCAAAATGGAAGAGCAGGTGGCACAACAGGTGCAACCTCTATCACAGGCGTCGTGAAAAACCTTTCGAAAAAGGGAGAAAAAGAGTTTTATAAATGCTTTTATCTTTGAAAGCTATATGACAAGATGCAATAAGGGACATATCAACGATTGCATTAAATCACATAATAACTTGATAGGAAGGAAGTTTCAAGAAGTCATACCTCCCTATAGTACATTTTGGACTATAATGGATGTGACAGCATTGTATATGAAAATGGCGAGGAGTCAACACCTAAAATAAAATGAAGAAAACTATTCTAACATGGAATAATAATAAAATACCATAAAAGCATGGTGAAACGGGGTTGATCGGGCATGTGGCAATGTGCAACACGCACTGGACAAATATGACCGTCACACTTAGCAGGTAAAATAAGTAGGTTTTATAATTCAAACCTGCAGCTTTGAAAGCACTTGGAGGATGTATAAGCAGAGGTCTACATAAGCCAAAATCACCAACCTTTGTTTAAACTCATCTAACATCACATTTGAAAGAAGTGAATACAAGGGCACCCATTAATTACAATCAACTTCCCAGTACCAATTTCTCTTCCTTGAAAAGTACTGGTTATTAGAGACACCACAAACTCCAAACAAACTCTCACTAGACTTGCCAAGTTATAACCAATCTCGTACTTGCAACAACACTAAGTTATGAAACCATACTCTTCATATGATTGAAAAACAATATGGTGTAAAAATGGTCAGAAATTGCAGATAAAGAACATTTTCAAAAGTTCTGAACAAATAAAGTTTGTAAGTAGAGTAATGAGTGGCACCTTCATATTAGCTTGTTGTCCAAGGAATAAGCCACATACTCTGCATAAGAGATGAATATAAGTGAATTGGATAATATTAATTACCTGATGCCTTTTACTCATTTCTCATTCATTCTATTATTTAATAACTACGAAGTGTTTTTGACCGATTTATATGTATCTCGACTAATCTGATAATTGTTTAACTTATTAAAACACTTGGCATAAAAAACTCATTGCTTTAAATTGTAGGCTTTCATTTATGTTTGCTTTGTAGTCAAAAGAGTTTTGATTAGTCTTTGATCGGTGTCCGATATGTGACGAGTCTCGATATAAGGTAATAATACATAAAGGGACAAAAATCCCGCATAAAGTGTTGCATCATTTTCTATTAATTCGAAGACTTAGGCGAATGTTTGCTTCAAAACAAAACTCTTCAAATATAAGATGACATAAAGAGAAGCGTATTGAAGAGTCTGTAGTATTAAGACATCCAGCGGATGCTGAAGGATGGAAACATTTAGATGAAGAATTTCCTGACTTCGCTTTTGATGCTCGAAATGTTCGCCTTGGATTATCTTCCGACGGATTCAACCCCTTCGGGCATATTAGTACTTCGTATTCCGTTTGCACATTCACAATTGTACAGTACAATTTTCCACCGTGAAAATGCATGAAGGAAACTAATTTCATCATGTCTTTGCTCATTCCTGGTTCGAAATCTCTTGGGAAAGAGTTGATGTTTACTTAGAACCTTTAATTAAAGAATCGAAGGAATTATGGAGTAATGGGGTTCCCACGTACGACGTTTTCAAAGAAGAAGAATTCAAACTCCATGCTGCTATCTTGTGGACTATAAATGATTTTCCAGCTTAAGGCGATTTATCGTGATGAAGTACGAAAGACTATCAAGCATGCCCTATTTGTAAGGAACAAATATCAAGTGTTCGGATTAGAGGGAAAATTTCTTATACCGGGCATCGACGTTACCTACCAATGAATCATTCTTGGTGCAAATGTAAACTTTTTAATGGAAAGCCTGAACTTGTCGAACCTCCTGAATCATGGGATGAGGAAAAGAATTTATACCAACTAAGTACCATTAATTTTCCAGTTTTAAGTAAACATCCATCGAAACAAGTTAAGAAAAGGAAACAAAGCTCAGATAACAATTGGAGGAAGAAAAGTATATTCTTCGAGCTACCATACTGGTCAAAACTATTAATACGACATAAGTTAGACATGATGCACATTGAAAAAAATGTGTGCGACAACTTGCTTGTAACCATATTGAATATTGAATGAAAGACTAAAGACATGTTTAATGCTCGATTGGACTTGCAAGATCTTAAAATGCGAAGAGATTTACACTTAAAGAGGTTAGGTGACAAGTTAGTGAAACCGCATGCCACTTATACTCTAACAAGTCAAGAGAGATTCGAAATTTTAAACTTCATAAAAATAAGTTAAATTTCCTGATGGATTTGGATCAAACATTTCTCGATGTGTTAGTTTGAATAAAGAAAAGTTGAATGGTTTGAAAACACACGGCTGCCACATTTTGTTACAACAACTAATCCCTGTTGGTGTTCGAAAATATTTACCGAAGGATGTAAGTACTACTATTACTGAGTTATGTGGGTACTTCTCAGATTTATGTTCGAAGACATTACGTGTAAGTGTGTTAGATCGCCTACAAAATGACATAATAATAATTTTTTGCAAATTGGAAAAAAAATCTTCACACCAGCAATTTTCGACCTAATGGTTCACTTGGTTGTTCACTTGCCATATGAATGTAAGGTTGTTTGGCCAGTTAACTACAGTTCGATGTATCCTTTTGAAATAAGTTTAGGTACTCTTAAGGTTCATGCGAGAAACAAAGCGAGGGTAGAAGATTGTATAGCAAAAGAATATGTGATGAATGAGTTTTTAAACTACTTTTTTCATCCTATTTTAACGAGATGGAGACTAGACTAAATGGAACAGATAGGAATGAAGATACTAATCCGAATATTGAAATATTTGGTGAGTATGAGTTCTACAGACAAAATGTTCGTCCATTATGCATGACAGCAAATCTGACATTGAATCCATTGGACAAGAAGAGGTTGCATTGGTATATTCTAAATCATTGTGATGGAATATGTACTTATTTGCACCAACATCTACAATTGATTCAACCAACTATTCGAAAATCCGATGAACTATATAAAAAACACGAACAAGAGTTGCCTAAGTGGTTTAGAAAAGAAGTTCTTGAATTGCAATAGAATAACAATAAGTGTAATAATTTATACGCAATGGATATGTGACCTAATTCACTTTACCGCTCATATACAACTTGTATAGTGAGTAAAGTTCGTTATAATACAATAACGAATGATGTTGGTCATGTTACAAAAAATAATGGCATAATGGTTGAAGGTAAAGGTGATAGTTCTGATGGCTCGAACAACTTTTTCAGCGTACTTCGGAAGTCTTAGAAGCTTCATTCGTGAGTTCGAGAAAAGTGATGATGTTCAGATGTGACTGGTTCAACACGAACAAAAAGAAAGGAAGTTATCAAAGTCATTTTGGGATAAGAACGATCAATACATCACAATACTGGTTTAAAAATGAGTCATTCATCCTAGCTAACCAAGCGAAACAAAGTTATGCAACTAGTCTCTAATAAAAGTTTGTGGGATGTCCCTGAGATGGAAAATAATGGAGTTGAAGAAGGACTAATTGATCAACCCGAATGCATAGTAATTTTTAAGGTAGAAATGCAGTGGATGAGTATTTAGAAGACAACTTGATATGTCGGTTCGATGTTGAGCCAACAATAATAGAGCAATTTGTGAATGATGAAGAAGAAGATGAAAATAGATTCATTAATGACGAAACTTAGGATGATGGCGTCTATAGTAATGATGAAGATTAAGTGTTAGTTTATTTTTTTTATTTTATTCTCTATACATTATTTCAATTTGACTTATGAAACACTACTTTTAATAATTGCAGGTTATCATTATGCCTAATATATCGAGTACTGACTCGGTTTTTGACGAAACTGAAGGTAGTACAGATCTTATTTTCGTACCTGCTACGCTGCTACTCAATCTGGTACTCAAGATGGAGGTAAGATTGAGTTCTTATAATTTTATATATGACGTAAAATGTTCCGAACTCATAGTTTATTTTTTAGATATAGGTAGTAGTAGTACTACTACTACTCGATACCAAGGACCGTCAAATGATGAAATTTGAACAAAAGGGTCGCTAAGGAGGGGCAGCTAAAAGTTCAATTTAGTGAAGAGAACAAGAATGCAGTTGTAAAGAAAGCCAACGCACTGAGCAACAAGGTTGGAGTACTGGTTCGACATTCCTTTCCTATGCGGGCATCAGATTGGTCGCAAATCACACCGGCAGAAAAGGAATTTGTTAAACAAAACCTCCTGGTAATTAATCATAACATTTACATTTAAGTATTCAATGCACTTAATGATACTAATTTCATGTGTTTACACCCCTTGACAAACTCACTTCGACACTCGATTTGGATAATAAGCTCATAAGAGATGTAATCGAGGAACTGATGAAATCCCGGTTGAAGGATCATAGATACACCTTATACACACATTATTGGTACGTTATATACTTAAGTATATCTATTTTATTATGTAATCTTTTTAGTCAACGAAGTTAACTTTTTTTCCTTTTGTTTTAGTAAACAACCAGTAGAAGAACGAATGAATAGGCCCCACTATACTGTAAGGGACATCCAAGATTGGCAGTACTTGTGCAACAAGTGGGCGTCTCAACAATGGGAAGCAAAAGATGAAAGAGAGTTAAAGCAAGAGTCTCCCTGCCATACAACCATCAAGCATGGCCATATCATTCGTATCTATTATCGAAGAGGTATGGATCTCTTCTTTCTTTCTTAATACGTGTTCATAATTGATTTCTTCAATATTAAATTCATAACAAATACCATTTTTCGATTTAGAGAGTCGCTGCTGGATATGATCCCATTGGTCCCGTCGACGCATTCAAGGCATTTCGTTGAAAAGATGTAAATGATGAATGGATTAATGACGAAGCGAGGGAGAGATATGTAAGTTATAAACTCAATTATTAAATTAAAGTAATTTTATTTCAGGGGTGCCACTAATATAAAGTAATTTGTTTTTTATGTAGGAGATGATTGATACATTAAAGGAATCATCCATTGCATTAGGGACCCTCTTAACACAAGAAGCAATATACGAAACAGTGTTAGGAAGGTGAGCAGACGACATAAGAGGCACGACGTACTTGCCACTTGAGAAATGAGGAAGAACATCTTCTTGCCCTTCAGCTAGTATTACATTTCAACGAGATCCTGAAACTGAGATGCTACTATTAAAGAACATGTAACTGAAGGAACAGGTTAAGGAGTTGACTGAAAAGCAGATATGATAATAGCCAACGAAGAAAGGATGAATGCCGCACTAGAGGCAAATGCGGAGGATGCTCGGGGGCGGGGGCGGTGCCGGACCATCTAAGTAAAAGGTACGCAATATTCCCAACTTAACTTAACTTTCTTTTCACTAAGTCCTAAGAAATGACGGCTATTCTGCAGCAAAGTTAGCCATCATTCAAACATTGTTTCTATAAATTATGTGTCGTGGCATCTTGCAGCAAAGATAGCCACTAATTGAAATGAATGAACTGCTTTTGGCAGGTTTTATTTTCGGTAACATGAAAATACGCAGTTATGCTGCCGATCTCTTTAGAATTGAATTCTTTAAATTTTTTCAAACACTAATTCAAATGATTTTTTATTGCAGAGATACGATGAGCTCGTTGGACTAGCACAAAGGAATGACTAGTTTAACGTCTACCAATTCGTCATTCTCTATAGGGATAGTTCGTCCTCTTTCGGTTAAGGTTCTATATTTTCCTCTCAGTGTTCATGTTATGGATTGTATTAAACTTATATCATTATGTTATGAATTCTATTTACTTCTAAATATATGACGATGGACGTTTACTTTTCATCACGAAAGTTTGAATTCTACTATTTCATTTTCGTTATTAATGTTTTAGAATTTGTTTTTATAATTTGAATGTTCAAATGACTCAAACATTTCCAATTAAAGACATAATTTTCAAGGATTTACAATTATTAACAACCATTTTAAAATATTTATCGAAAAAAGAATAAATCAGATAGAAAATGCGACGGAGATTACGTCTTCGCATTTGCCAACCAAATGAGACGAAGGCAAATATAGTGATAGAGTAATACTCTGTCATTGGTGGTAGGCAAAGGCGATAGAGGTGATCTTCGTCGCCTCTGCCTTCTTCGCTGGTAAAGAAAACTTATGTCGCTCGTGAAGAGAAAATCCGATGAAAACAAAGCTTTCGTCGCATTTGGCTTCGTCGACGAGGCAAATACGACGAAACTGGCGACATAAAGCTCTTTTTCGCCGAAGTCAAATGCGATGAAAATTGACCCCTTTGACGACAGAATGCTCCGACGGCGAAGGGGTCATTCCTTGTAGAACAATTAGAAACCGGAGAATAGATGACCGACATCTAATACAAACGATGTCAGGCAGGTGCCCGACATCTATTCAGGTGACATCTTTGTGAATAGATGTCGGGCACAATAGATGGGGGGCAGTCCGCCATCTTTAGTACGCGACATCTTTAGTTGTGCGACATCTTTTGTGTCCGCATTTTATATGCCCAACATCTTTTGCGCCCGACATCTTTTGCCCGACATCTTTTGTGTGTGACATATTTTGTGCATGACATCTCTTGTGCCCGTGTGACTTCTTTTGTGCCCGACATTAGAAAACTAACATTTTAATTTTAATTTGCAAAATGGTATGGCCCGTCATGAAATGTTTTCAATGACTTCCCATTATTATTTTAAGGCTGGCATCTTTTGTGCCCGACATCTAAAACTATATTAATTTTTTTAAAAAAAGTTATGAGATTTTCCATATTGGCAAATCCCTTCGAACCTTAAATTCTTATTGTGATCACTTCCAAATATATTCATAGAAACCTCCTATTAACTCTCATTTCAATATGTCATAGTAATGTAATTAAAAACTAATATTTTTTACTTTTAAATAAGCATATAAACCCCTCTTTTAACTTTTATTTGAATATAGAGTAAACTAATTCAAACTAATACTTTTCACTCTAAATTTTGGCAGCAGAACGACATAATATTACAATTCCAAAAACCTGTTAACTTGTACATACCAAGTCTATTATGTATTTAAAGACAAATGAGAACAATTCCAAGCAATTACATTATCAGAAATTGTAATATATACACATAATCAATTCAAACAATGCACTATCAGATCCATTATAAGCAATTACACTATATCAGAACCTATTGTAATATATACATAAAAGTAATTACACTATCAGAAACTATTGTAATACATACATAATCAAATCAATATAATTACACAGATCCATTCTAAGCCAAATGAACTATTGTCGTATCTACAATATGTACAATAATTATGACATAATAGGTAAATAACTACGTATGTAGATTGCCCACTTCATTCTTACAACGTCAATTTCTTCTTGAGTGTAGTTATTTGTATTGTTCTTGGAATTACAAATATTGTTAATTGGAATATAAAGTTAATATAATATAAAAGATTCAATTTGCGTTCACGTATTTTATTATATAGATAGATAGAAAACATATCAGTCTCTTGACGTGTGTGTTGGAGTTGGTGATAATCTCTCGTATGTACAACTGAACATAAAATCCACATTCTACTGATCCCAATTGACGAGGGCACTATATAAGTATACTTATGATATTTAGTCCAACAAGTTCTAAAATTAATAAACAAATGTACGTTAACCAACAATACGATTCAATTTTTACCTTCAGACATTTCCATATCAGTTGACTTCGCTCGAGCGAATGTTTTATTCTCCACATTCGATAGGAACTAACAAAGTTTATGAGTTTTCATATTAGGATTATAAAACTTAATGAAAATCTTATAACTTTGAATATTGAAACTTACGTGTTTACGAGTTTTTGCAAATCTTTATCTATCACCTTCTGATTTAAGGAATTGAGAAGATACACCGTATTTTCAGAAGGAATTATGACGATCAAAATCCAATGTCGCATGCGATAATTAAACAAACATTTTAGCAACCAAGTAGGTAAATTTGAAAAATAATGTATATTAATAAAACTGAAATTGATAAATCATACCTAGTGTTGTAAGGAAAAAGTATTCTCTGATTCATGTTAGCAAGCATGCCCATCCTATTTGCTAAATTCAAACAAGTTTCTTCATTTATTCCTTTGAAACATGCGAAGCTAGCATGGTGAAATACAAGATAATTATTTAGTACATTATCATCGTATGTTCGCCATAATGACCTAAATGTCAAATTTTTAAATGTCAGTTATAAGAAATATTAAAGATATATAATTCATATATAAATTTCTTTACTTACACTATGTATGTCAATATGAAATAATAGCCGATTTCTTTCATCTCCATATAGTGGATGATATCGTTGCGATCAAGAATGTAAAACTGTTCCTGCCCGAACAAGTTCGCTGGAATAGGAAGTTGTATGATCTCTTTTTGATCCATCTGGCGCAGAGCATAACCAACACGAGTTTCAGCATTGTGGGGAGATTGTGTCGTAAGATTGTGAAGAAAAATATAATACGAGAATAGTTGTTACTTACTAGCTCAGAAGCCAAATTAGCATATTCCTTTCGCGATATATGATGATGACATTTAACTTTGGATTGGCTCTTTGATCCATCTTCACTTTTTTTTTTCTATTTGACATATAAAAATATAAAAATAAGAACAAGAAGTTGGATTGCCTATTTGACATATGAGAATATAAAAAGAAAGCTTAAGTAAGTACCTTAAGGTCATCAAACAATTGATCTTTAACAAAACTATCACATTCATCTTGTGGGATGTAACTGTATAGACGAGGCAGAGATGCAAGAAGTTCAGACTTATCCTTTAATTCTTTGATATATTTTTGTAAGATTGTATCTGAACGTCCTGAACTTCTTTGACGCCGACAACATAATCCTATGTTTGGATTTAGGATTCAACACGAACGACATTTGAAGACAATACAAGTCAGATTAGTAATACACACTAATCTTATATATATATATATTATGATTGATATAGTGGTAAAATTTTACCTCCAGACAATCTCATATCTTCACTTTCAGATCTTTAGAGACATCTTTGGACCAATCACGACAGGTTCAGGGAATAGATTTCCTAACAAAAGTCCCAAGGGTAACTCTGTAATTTAGTAGCACCATTGCCGATTTCCTGACCTTCGGCATTTTATTGAATAACGAGGCGCTCACTAGCCATTCTAGCTTCTGCAAGATCACGCATCACTGTGATGCCTCTAGTATGTGTGTTCCGATGAACATAAATGTTGTCAGCTTGATTATCATCACTTGATGTCAATCTGTATTAAAAAGAATGTATATTACAATTACGAAAGAATAATTAAAATGTTTAAATTAACAAAAAGAATAAACATCAAATTCAAAAATCATAAATAAAACAACATAACACAAACCTATTTATTAAGCCATACACCCTCACAATCCATTTTATTGAATAACGAGGCGCTCACTAGCCATTCTAGCTTCTGCAAGATCACGCATCACTGTGATGCCTCTAGTA
>JBBMEG010044971.1:0-18132 GCA_037832605.1 Cyclanthera cordifolia | reverse complement strand
GGTGAAAAAGAGTGGAGTGAAATGATTAATAATATGACTGAATAATACTTATTTGATGATTGATGTTAGTAGTTGTTGAATAATTAATTACTCGTATGAGAATTGATATTATTAGTAGTAATTGAATATATAATATACTTGATATGAAATGTAAGAGAGCGATTTAATGAGTGATTAAGAATGATTGTTTACTACTAAATGATTAATCACTTCTCTCTAAACATACCATTAATCTTAGTAATACCATAAATACATATATTGTTTTGAATTCATTTTGAAATCCAAGATCTTCAGATCCATTGACCCACATAATCATTAAACACCACCAAAAAGGAGAAAATCTGAACAGCTCAAAAAAAAAAAATCCAAACAGTGTATTTGCAATGGAATATTATACTGTTCATATGACCGAGCCAAAGAGCCGCCGGAGATGTAGAACATGATCATCGCTGTTGAAAATCTCTGCATCAAGATATTCTTTTTTTTTTTTTTTTTTTTTTTTAGTTTCATTAGTTTGAATGAAGTTTTTTTTTTTTTTTTTTTTTTTTGGCCCTTTTTGCTTTTAAGGCATGCAAGAGAATTTTGAAATTTTACCCACAATCTTGCCTCTAGTTTTCACCAAATATATCTCGATTCTCGTGCTTGTAAAACGCTTGAAATTTTAACCCTTGATCATCTTCTATTTGTTTCCCAAGAAACAAAAGGGAAAGGGATTGATAAAAGTGAAGAATTCTGATCTAAATCTGAGTTTTTTGCTTCCTTTTTTTAGTGTATTGTTATTGAAAATGCCAAACTACAACATTGGCTTATTTTGATAATGGGGTTTGGAGTAATGATTTGATATTCTGTGTTTAAATATTCATAACTAATAAATAAATAAAATAAGTCAGAGAAACTTGTGAACATGTTGTGTGAGAGAGAGAGAGAGAGAGAGAGAGAGAGAAGGCAAAGACAAATAGCCATGCATGCTTGCCAGTTAAAACTAAATTAAGCTTATTAAAAAGGAAAAAAACAGAGAACTTAGGTCAGGAATGCTTGTGAACAAAGTTGGATGAACAGTGTGATTTAGTTTTATAGGTGGAAGGGGGTAGGCAGCATGACTTTACAGGCAGGAAAGTTGACCTCTCTATTTTTAAGTTTCCTTGTTCACAGAGAGAATTCAAAGCCTACATAGCCTCTAGTTTATAATTCAAAATACACCCCAAATTAATACATTTTGTCCAAACACATGCTTGGAGCGATGGAAAGAGATGAAATCTCTTTCTACCGTTTGACAGATAAGATTGTCATTCCATCGATTATTAATTTTCTCGCACTTCTCTTTCATTCTCTTTTCTTCCATCGAAGCGGTACGTGTCTTGTACCTTATTTGGGTGCTAATTATAGTTAAGATTAGAGTAACATGTGCATAGTTGGTGGGTTCATGTGATTTGGGGAAACCCAAATAAAGAAACATAAATTTGTAAAGTTATAGTCTAATGTAGAAAAGGAAATAATAATTGAAGGGAGAAAAAGGGAGATTAGAGTAAACCAAGTAGAGTTAAAATAATGAAAGTGGTCAAACTTAGAGTATAATATATAATGAGATGGTTGGAAAGTCTGATGCAAAATAGTTAGGGAGGGGAAAATAGAGAAAAAAAACCCAAGTGGAATTAAAAGAAAGAAAAAGTAAATAAATTTAGCAAGAGAGAGAGAGAGAGAGAATTGGCAGTATGCACCAGCCACTAATAGACAGACCCAGTGCTCTGAGATTATGCAATCAGACAATAGAAGTTCCACAAAAGCAAAGCAAAGAGAAGGTCAAATTCAGAATCAAACTCCACTCTATGTAACAATGCCTCCACTTTCCCCAAATTTACATAATGGGTATGTCTTAAATACAGTTAAAGACAAAAGGGAATATTTATTTTTTTGATATTGGTAAGAACAAGCCTATATTCACGTCAACTAATATCATGAGACATGTAACTTAACAAGGAAAATCGTAAGAATTTAATTCTTAGATAGATGGCTATCATGATTAAACTCATATCTTCTTGATCGTTAGGCCACTTCACAATGGTTTAGAGAAATGGGTTAGGTAGTTGAACTTGGCGGAAAGATCATTTCTTTAACCACAAAATCACACACACTTCCATTGTAGTTATTGTAATAAGTATGATTTTGAAAAGGCAAAGGAAAAGAAAGAATGGAAAAAGACAGAGATGTGAACAAAGAAGGCAAAAACAAGAAAGAACAGCACATCTTTCTCTGCTTTTGATGGCTTTTATAACATAAAACTCTTCCCGCTCTTTCACTGCAAAAAAGCAATCCAAACGACCCCATTGCCTTTAAAGTAAGAAATTGAATGAGTGTTTTCTGAATAAAATATTTCATAATAATATTTTCTGTACACTTATCTTATTCCAAGCCCTCCCTCCAAATCCCCATTTTTAGTCTTTTTCTTCAACATTTGTCTCCATTAGTTATATACTTCTTTCAAATCTTCATATTAGTAAAAAAGAAAAAAGAAAAAAAATTACCCTAAGTAAACCAAAGCAAGGTTGAGAGGGAGCCCTTTCAATACCAAATCTCCCTCATTTCTTGCATTGAATGTACATTCATCATGTAAATAACACTTTCCCCCCCTAGACTCTAGACTTTGGCTGCTCTGCAAAATCAGCCATCAAACACTTGCATCTGCCAATCAATGCTAAGCTCTTTTTACCAACTTGTAATTGGTATTGAGCCTGGTGCAAGGACTTTGCATCTCGCAACCATAATCTTCGCGTTTCTGGTTGAGCGAAGAATCGGTTGGGAGATCTATGACGATTGGATGTAGTAGGCCATCCCATCTTTCTTTCCTGTTTCACCTGTCTTCGATGAAAATTCTCCCGATGAAGTCTCGGAACCTTTTCGAATAGAGCTTTGGGTCGACTGCTGATATTGAGATGGGATCGACTTGTAGGGATTTGTAAGCATGCTCCAATTTCTTGCTGATGTCGTAGTCTTGTAGGATGTCGATGATGCCAAAGTATAGGACAACTTCATAGATTTCGCCATTCCTAGAAGGGATCAAATGGCTTGTCCCGCCAGTGGTATACTGATCGACGTCACTTCTTCTAGCCATCCGCTCTGCTCGTGCTGGCATATTGGCTCCTAACCTAATTAAAGGTTTCCTGATAGAAAATGACACGGATCGGGTTAAAATGATAGCAATTTAAACATTGGTACATGTCTTCTTAAAGAAAAATAACAGTAACAGTAATCTGTATTGTAAATGACAACATCAAAGTCAAAATAATTGAATAGCATTGACCCATGCTGTTGTATAGTTCAGCCTAATTGCCTTTACGATAATAATAATGCAACTATGTTCAATGGTAGAACAAAATCAAAAGAAATGGACAAGGAACGTACTGGCCGGCTAAAACTCGATCCATATCCTGCAGTTCTGCTTCAAGAAAGCGACAGCCACGCATATATTTTTCATTCTGATAAGAATCTTTATAACCTGCAAAATAGCACAAGTTGCTTTTCAGCTTATCAAATCCCCTAGCACACACGTATATATATATAATTCGCACATGACAACATTGTGGAGATCAGTATAATTACCAGATCGCAACAGAAATGGCGATAAGCCCATTTTATCGTATCTATTTTCGTCGCGAAAATGAAGACCAACCAGAAGACTGTAATCCATGATTCTCTCAGCTTCCAAGAACTCACAGTCTCGGTTAATTTGCCTGTCGTATTTTCAAGACATTATTGGTGTTAGATTTTACATGGACTCATTAGAGAATGCAAGAACTAACCTAGAATCTGAAAGTTGAAACTTACTTGATAAGTTCTTGGAACCGACTTTGCTGAAGGCGAAAAACAAAATTAAGATCAAGATCCTTCAGTGTAGTGGTTTCATCAATTTCTCCTGCAGGCTTATCGGTTGTTCGGCCATGGGAGGATCCCTTTAGATCAAATCGTCGATGAATTCGGTATTCAGAGCAGAACAAGTTGCCCATCACAATAAACCGTGTCTAGATTCGATACAAAGATTAAGTTTTAAAAAGAAAACACGAGATTTGACAGTAAACATATATATCCAGAAAAGCATAGCAAACCAAAGTCTAAACTAAAAACCACGCACCTTTTGCCCACCAATTGGTTTTACACAATGCACGCCGAAGAATTTTGTAACGAGAGAATTTTCGTACCGACATACATGATCATTGTAACTCGATAACATCCTGATGAGAACCTGAAAATAGTTGCTGAATTTATCAATGATCACCCTCCAACATACTAGGCAATTCTAAAACTACATACAGACAATCAGATTCCTAACGGGATTATGGGGTTCATATTAGAGAGGGCAGCAACCGACCTTCACTTCGGATTTCTTCACCGTCTTTATCATAAACCTATCATCCTGAGTTAAGTAGAAGAAACTTCCACTCTTTCCAGGAGAAGAGAGCTCTCTCAGGGTATCATTTCCACAAATAGCTAGCATGTAATCAGCAGGGTCGACACGAAACAGGTCCCTCAAATGTCTATATTACACAAGGATTATATCAATGACTGATTGAATAACAAAGATCAAACTGAAATAGAATCTTCGAATATTAAATACCTAAACACCAAGGGACAATAATCCTTCCATCGAAACTCCACAGATTGATGAGGCGGAGTAGTTTTCGATCCTTCCCGAGGAAATCTCGTCCAGAACTTCTCTTTTGGATCGAAATCACTCGGCTTAAGGTCTCGTGTAATCGAAGAGTGCTTCCCAATAGAGTACCTGCAGAAAACAAAAATCAAATCAAGAACATAGCAGACAAAATCCCTAGAAACGGCCTCCTAAACATACCCAATTGAAGAAACAAACATTTGTTCGATAATTACCTTATTCCCAGTTGAAGATTGAGCATGAGTTCGTAGTTCTTGTGCCCTTTTGAAATCGTTTGTCCTGGTTTCTTCACATCGTTCGTTAAACAACAAGGACCTCGCCGGAACTGTCGAAATCCATCGCGATACAACATCGAAGCCTCCACATTATCAAGAATATCACAAGTGATGTCGCCGGCTTCGCCGTCGGATTCCCAAATGCAAATCCTCGGAAAATTCCTCTCCGTCGCAGCATCCACCGAGGACCGTTTCCGGAATGTCGCCGTCAGATTCTCACTCTCAGCAACCCCATCGCTCTGGATATTTTCAATCGAATCGAAAGTTCCGTTATATTGCTGGATGTTCATTTCCTTGTTCCATTCACTGGTATGGCTACTGCCGTCAAGCAAACTGAAAACCCCATTCCCTTTCGGAACTCCGTTTTCCCATTGACCTTCGTACCGATTCCCGTTTGCCCAAATCAAAACGCCCTGACCAGTCATCAACCCGTTCTTCCACTCACCCACATACTCGTTCCGGTTGCTCCATACATAACGACCATTTCCGTCCTGAACGTTTCGCTTCCAGTTTCCTTCGTAGAAATCGCCGTTGGCGTATCGTTTCTGGCCGAATCCGTGTTTCCGATCCGCACTCCATGAGCCACGATACGTATCGCCGTCGGATCCGATGAAGGTGCCGGTCCCTTCCATCCGACCCGACTTAAATTCGCCCTCATAGGTTGCTCCAGAAGGCCAAGAAAATTTCCCTTTCCCCGAGGCTTTTCCCCTCTTCCACTCACCCACATACATACACCCATCAGTCCACAAATACTTACCCGATCCGTGCGGCACGCTCCCCAAGCAACTCCCAATGTACAGATCCCCATTCGGAAGGTACTTCTCCACGGCCGTCGGCGCAACAACTCCAGTGCCGTCGCCGGAAACAGAGTAGACAGCCTCCGTCGCTATGGCAAGGGTGGTTGCTAACGTAGTCGGTGTGACCCTTCTCGAACTCGCTTGGGACCGACTACGATTGACGACCACAACCGGAGGAACGGAGACAATCTGCAACTGCGGCATCGTTTTCTGTGAATCTTTGTCTACCAGAACATCATCGGATTTCTTCTTCTTGTGGGTAGAAGAGACGATTTCGTAAGGCTCTTCTTCGCACGGCAGTGCCTCTGGCTCTCGCATTTTCCAAGCACACATAAAACACCCTTTTGCTCTATTTTTATTCCTTCCCCTTCGTCAGTTCTGCATCTCCGACGGGTCAAGAAAATTGGGAAACCTGAAGAAAACGCAGAAATCCGAGAAGAATAGTGAGCATGTCTCTCCAGCAGCAGGTTAAAAATGGTTGGATTCGGTTGAACAAAATTTGTGGGTCATTAGAGAGAGAAGGAGACGTCTATGCTTCTCTGTTTCTTTTGGTTCTGTATCCTGCAGTGGTTTCTACACTTTTCGTAGGCCGGGTGATGAGAAGATAGGTGAGAAGGCTAGGAACCAAACAGAGGCCGAGACAGTGATGAAAAAAGAAATGGGTCATACAGAGAAAGAAGAGGAAAACAAACATAAGTAAATAAAGGGAGAGAGAGAAAGAAAGAAGATGGTTAATCTCTGAATTAAAGAAAAAAAAAGAAAAAAAGTAGGAGATGAAACGAGGGAGTAAATGAGGCGGCTATTCCTGGGGTAGTTGATCCTACAGCTGCTACGATTACGAATAACGCAATGTTTCCACATGTTTGGCTACGGCCCCCAGAAGAGCTAAAAAGAGAAGGAAACCGAAGGACTGAAAAGTGAGTTTGATTTTTTTTTTTTTAAGCACAAATCAGAAGAGTGGAATCCTAAGTAAATGACGGTATTAGAAATTATGCACTACTAAACTATTATGAAAGCATGCGCCATTAAAACTTTCGGTACTCATCAAATTGTCTATCAAATCATTAATCTAATTTCACATCAAACTTATCAATCTAATACTACTAATATCAATTCTAAAACAAGTAATTAATTATTTAACTATTAATATCAATATTGAGACTAGTATCTTGAGAATTCTCAAACAAGTAATTCTACAAAATATGTCTAAATGTGATTAGAATAAAGCACCTACCGTGGAAGAGAAAATTAACAAAATTGAACATATCTTTAGCCATTGTTTTTGATAACCTAGATGAAAGCCAATAATTACCTCTAATGACATGTAATAGCCCGAGATAAACCCCGCAGCTTAAAATTTTGTTTTGGACTTACCAAGGACTCCCAGGAAATTATTCTAATTTAATTTTGGCTTGGCATTATAGTAATTTTTTTGGCTATTTTGGCTTCATGTAAAAGAACAAAAAGGGGTTTAATTACGTTACAATTGTGTTTGCATAGATTCAGCATCGCACACTTTTTCTCAGCCGTTTCTTACTGCCCTAGCTCCACCAATCATTTTCTTTATGTTTTACGTGCGCCGCCGACCAACGCTGCAGCTGTCAACATTGTTTTATGTGTTGTCGGGTTCAAGATCGTGCAGCTGCTAGCGACAGCTAACTAGAGGCACCATGTATCCAACCCTCATTCGCGCCCACTTCGCCGGAGCCTTAGCCAATCAGCGAGTGAGTTAGTTTGCATATCCGACAGCGTCGCTGTCTCATCTCATGATTCTCACTATCGTCAAGCTAAACGCTGCCACATGTCGCCACTTGTTTGGATCTTGCAGTTGAGGACTGACTCGGCAATTGAAAGTTCAGATTTTGGTCGTCCGAACCTGTCAGTGCCTCTCGAAGTAGATTTATGTCGCTCAGGGCACGCCGCCACGTTGCTCTCAAACCTACTTCATGTCCCTACGTGTTAGTTCACGCTCCACCACCATCATTCCATGCGCCGGCGACTTCTCCGTCACTTTTCGTTGTCGTTCGTATCACGCGCTGCTGCTGTCTCTCCGAAATTTTTTTGGATACACTATCTTGGGTAATTTCGATGCTCTGAGTCTGATTTTGATGGTTTTTAAATTCTAATTTTGACTCCTTAACCCTGGTTTTGGCCAGTTTTTGTTGAAGAACCTTCTAATAGCTGTAGTTCACTAAGCAAATTTAATGATTTTTTGCTAAGGTAAGGGGAGCATATCTTTAACTTTGGGTTCTGTGGGTAATTATGAGCATATTTAGGCTATTTGGATGTATCTCTTTGATGTTTTCTAAACTATGATCTATGCTTGACACTTGTCCTGATTGAACAATAGTTACATTGTGGATCTTATATGTGATTAAATATACTATGACTAGTATATTTCGATGAATTATACTAGGTATTCATGTTAGGTAAGTGTGTTATATATGCTACATGTGTTAGTCTGTCTGTAAGCTCGTTGCATTCATTATTTCCTACAATAATGTTCTAGAAGAAAAGTCCACGTTTATTCTTCTACTATAAGACCTGGTTGGCAATCCTAAAGCAACGATATCCAGGCATGTCGTATATTCAAGATCATACCTGACTGGAAATCCTAAATCAATGATGTCTAGGTGTACCGTATCATTAAGAGTAGACCTGGTAGGCAAATCCTACCGCTGGCTACCATCAAGTACTATTTTAAGATCGGGTTGGCGAAGCCATATATAGAGTAACCCCGACATCACCATTCATCGTTTCATTACGTGTTATACTACATTCATAACCACTTATCTTATTATGCTTATATTGATCCCAAGTTAGGGATCCTCACTGAAATTAACAATTCACCCCCCTTTTCTCTATTGGCATCCACAAGTACGCACGTGCTTTATTAGGATGGTTGATGAGGAGATGTAGGGATTATGGGCTTGTCTTGTCATCTTCATATTACATCGCTTCTTTACGCATTATTTCATTGGATTTTATTGAGATGCGATTCCTTGATATTCATTATTACTAATTTATTTTTATGAAGTAGGTACTCTGTTCATTTGGTATATTGAACTATTTTGTTATTTCAATTAATGAAGCATTTATTCAACATGTCTCTAATTTAAAAGTCGTTTCACTCATGCATCTAAGGTAGAAGGCCTAGATGAGACCCTTGTCGAGTTTGAGTTTTTACACGACAACACGAACTAGTAATGAAACCAATGACAATAGAGTTCTTGGTTCTTCTACAATGTCACTCTTCCTAACTCAAATGACATGGTTTTCTTAATGGAAGAGTAGGCATAAGGACAAAAAAATGAAGTAGAATGTTCAAGAGAATTATTTTTGTGATTTTTCTATACTGTCGTTTTTTGTGCAATTATGTTGTCTCTATCAAAATATCGAATTCTCTACCATTAAGAGAACACGATAAAAACGTTGTTCGAAATATGGGAGTTACAAAATACGTGGGGTGTGGGTGGTTTCCTAGAATCATGGAAGATTACATGATCACATGAATCACTTCATGGATAAAAATAAAATTATAAAATAATTTATTTTATAATTTTCAACATTCTCACTTTGTGACAAACCCAAAAAAAAAACTTTTATAATCTCCAACACATAAACTTGAACCTAGGTCTCTTCTTTGACAAGTTTTAGTCCTCTCAACTCAGCTAACAAATAGAAAATTGAAGAGCCTTATTGCAACTACCTAAGAAGTTAACCCTAAAAATTGGCTAAAAGCCCCTCTATTGATTTTTTCTCTCCTCTGTGATCTCACCCTCGTGAACTCTCCCTTCTCCCTCGCGATTTCGATCTCCCTTCTCTCTCTCGCCATCTTCCACACAATCTCTCTCTCCGTCGTACATCTCTTTGTCCCTCTCTTTCCTAATTAATCCTCTCCCTCTCTCGATTTCCTTGGTTTCGTCTTCATCATTGCAGAACCGATATGTCTCATGCATTCCACTCTTCAGCCGATATCGTTGTCAAAGCTTGCTTGGCTCTGTCTTCTTCGACATTTGATGGGTGTCGCCAATTCGCGTAGGGTGTTCGTTAATCCATGGATGCTACCCCCAAGTTCGTTGGAGTCGTTCCTCCCTTATGGCTTTTCACAGTGCCTGAGTTTGCTGCTAGTCTCTTCTTGCTCAAGTGATGATCAAGGATGTATAGTCACAAAGGGTTCGACTAGTAGAGATTGGTTGGATGTCGTTGAGAGTTTTGTGTTGGCTTAGAAGGTATATTTCTAGTCTTGAGTAGGTTGTGTGAGAGGTTCAAGAATTGGTGTTGGTTGTTAGAGTTGATCTAAAAAGGGGTTTCGACTTTCTTGTATGTGCAATTTATGGGGCCACTCAAAATGGATGGAGTGGAGTTTTAGGCCAGATCAGTGGTTTGAGTGTTTGATTGTGGGTGTCATTATGCCTATGTTTGGAGTTTGAACTCGGTTAGTTTCGAGGCTAGTAGCTCGATTTGAGTAAGTAATCGTGGTACCGTCGAATCCTTTAGTCCTTATTGTTTATTTATGTTCTTGATTCCTTGGTCACATGTTGTTCGAACTCTAGTTTGCTTGTCGGGTTTCATTCAAGGATGTGTTAGAAGCGTGGGTTGTTGATTGCTCAGGGCTAGCACAATTTGAGATGTCGGGGGTTTAGCAAAGCAGCGTTAAGCCTTGTCAAGTTTAGTTGAAATTATCGGTATCTTCTATGACCCTTGGAATTCTCTGTTATGGTTTAAACTAGAAAACTACCTTGTTTGATCTATGCTTTAATGGTGTAGGTTTAGGGGGCTTAGCTAGAGTGCTCGCTTGGACGTAACTCTATTTGGTTATTGGTTCAAGTAGGACCGAGTGTAAGAGACCCTAACCGAAATTGTTTTGCTTAAACCAATCTCATGTGCGTTAATGTGCATTAGTTATATTTCAAACTGTATGTTGCTCTTGTTTGGTTGGTTAGATGCATGTAGGATTCCTTGTTGATTTATGCACATGTATAAAGGATGGTAGTTTTGATTCTTGAAACTCGGAATATGATTTAGTATCTGTGATGTATGTTCGATGTCTGGTTTAATACGTGTACTTGAACGATATTACGATATGATTATGATTGCGTGTGTAGAATGTTATGTATGGATACACTATATAGCATGTTATCATGATGATCTATTCTTATGTATTAAGTCTTAGACGAATAAGTAGGTAGATTGCGTATGATACGTCTTCCTCCTATTATGTACATTTGCAATAGATTATAGGGTCATTGCATGCATTGTGTGTTAAGGTGAGCGTCGAGTCACTTTTCTTGATAGTGTGAGCATGTTGGCTAGATGGCCTTAGCATGTCTATGCTCTGCTATAGGGTGGTTGCAGTAGACCATAGGGTCTATTGCTACGTGGCACGTCAGGGAACGACCTATCGGGGTGGCTGGACGCAACAACGTCCTCTGACGAATAGAGGTAGTCAGATGTAAGAGATTGTGTTTGTGGAAGGATGGATTGCAACCATCTCAAGAGCAATGTGTGACCATCGGGTTTGACCATAGGGTCTTTTAGACGTGTTAGGTAGCCAACCGCGGTCGGGATTCCCGTAGTCCTTTCTGATACATAAGAGCTTCTCGAGATACTATTGGGTCTACTTTTAACCATAGTGTAGTCTGAGCACCATAGCCTGTATGAGTTGCAAACTGTCATGTAGAAGTGTGATCCAGGCTTCGGCTAGCGTATCCGCTAAAGCTTGGACAGACACCTGCACCTACAACTAGACGAGCTGCCGGCTAGCTTAGTACTATGAAGGAACTTTATTGGTTCTTGTTTGCCTCACTCGCGTCGGAGATACCTTGGAAGGCGCCCGAGCGAATCCATAGCTTATACCCACGTATCAAGGTGTTTTGTTTTAGGCGACATGGTCGTATAATGGCTTTTCGGGTCTTATGGCATCGACTAGGGATCTGGTTATCCTTGCGGGTAGCATAGCTGGGTGATCTTGGATGCATAGGGTGCGATAGTGGGGATCAGGCCTTAGTCTGATATCCTTATCGCCTGGGTTGGAGCTAGAATTTTCTAGGTAGTGAGCAGCCAAATTTGCTTAGGTATAAGTGAGCGCTACGCTAACAGGTTGGATCACTCTCCGCTCTACGCCGTGCGCGGTATCTGATGTATTTGGATTGACCCCACCGTGCTGGAGGGACCTAGGATAGCCTGAACGACTTCAATGGATAACCCTTGCGTCTAAGCACTCTATTGTACCCAGAAGGGGTCAGGTAGTGACTTTGGAGTTTCACGATATCGGTTGGTGAGACCCCTCGAGTATTGCCACGAGTTTTGGAATGCGTGGCGTAGAGACCTGAGAGTTGGAATGCTTTCCTGTTCGTTTGTACATGTTATTCATAGACTTTTGATTAAAGCATGTCTTGTTCTATATGCTGCGTCCACCCCGTGCGGGGTTTCTTGCTGAGTTTTCACCGACTCACCCCTTCGTTTTATGTTGGCTATGGATTTAAAACCATAGTTGCAGGTATGGACCAAGATGGAGGACCAACAGCTGGGGATAGACCCGGGGAGAAACAAGTCTGGTGTGTCTTATTTATGGTTGTTTTACTTATAGTCGAGTTGTAACTCCTTCTGCACGAACTATTGTAATATCTTGGTTTTAAATTGTTTTAGTTTTGAAACTGAGATCTCAGAATCTATATTTATGCTTAAAATTGTTGATTGCCTAGATAGGATAAATGTTTTGTTTGGAACTTGCAGGGTTGTTTTAAATGAATTTTGAATTGTCCAAGTTCTGTTTTACAGGTTTTGCAGGTATGGGTTTCCCATATTTTAGGAGAAACTTTGTTGAAATTTCTTTTAAAATTTTCATGCATTAGTAACTTTCGTGTTATAACCTAACGATTGTGGACCCGGTTGCTACACACTTGGTCCATGAACCCTTCACCAATATCATAATGAAAAACGAAACACATGGATTATAGCGATAAGTTCTCCGAATGCGAGTATTATCTTCTATATATCACACTGCATCGTGTTTCTCTCAACACAACTCGTATACTTTAATGAATAAACCCTATGTTTATTCGAGGTTCATACTATAATACCCTAATTAAAGAAAAGAAAGGTCAAGGTTCAACGTTGATCAAGTTCGATCGACGCCGTTTTGGTTAGAATCAAAGCGACGTTGTTAGATGCAACACGTGGTCGCTGACTTATGCTTAAGCGACGCGATTTTCGTTTCTAAAGGAAACGACACCGTCTTGCTCTTCATTTGTTTTTTTCTTTGTGTCAATGATTTCATTTCTAACTGGATTATCGTTTGTTGGTTCTAGGAGCTCAAAACTCAAAGCATTGGATGAGACATACATCCTACCTCAGCTTGGAGGTAAGTAGCTACGTTTATATGTGGTGTACATTATTATTTGTCGTATGATTGTTTAGGAAATTAGCGTGAGTTGCTAGTTATGTTGTGCTCTTTTAGAGTGAGGTATTAATTGTTAAAAATGGTTTATTGTCTCTTTTAGAGACGCATGAGTTGTTATCGTTGTTTCACTCTTGTAAAAGTATAGTGTGTTATTAGTAGTGTCCACACCATTGAAAGTATGATATGAGGTGCTAGTGATATTTCACTTTTTTCGAAGTGCAAGGTGAGTTAATAAAGATGTTCAACTCATTTGAGGGTGCATGATGAATTACTATTGTTTTCACTTTGTTGAGGGTGTCATGTGACTTGCTAGAGATGTTTCACTCCTTTGGGAGCACAGGGTGAGATAATGATGGTAATTCATTCCTTTTATGAGTGCATTGTGACATATTAAGGGTGTTTCACTTCTATGAGAGTGTAGGGTGAGTTGTTAAGGGTGTTTCACTTCTTTGAGACTGTACGGTGAGTTGTAAAGGGTGTTTCACTCCTTTGAGAGTGTAGGGTGAGTCGTTAAGTATGTTTCACTTATTTGAGAGTGTAGGATGATTTTTTTAGGGTGTTTCACTCCTTTGAGAGTGTATGATGAGTTGTATAGGGTGTTTCACTCCTTTGAAAGTGCATGGTGAGTTATTAAGGGTGTTTGACTCTTTTGAGAGTGCAGGGAAAGTTGTTAAGGGTGTCTCACTCATTTGAGAGTGCGGGGTGAGTTGCTAATGGAGTTTCACTCATTTGAGAGCGTGGGATGAGTTGTTAGTTATGCTTTACCTGTTTAACATGTAGTCGTACTTGTATGTCGAGGATATTAAATTGCACCTGAGCGATACATAATTATTCGAGGTGTTAGCTAAAACATGTTTGAATGATATGTTATGAGCCAAGACATGAATGGATAATAATATGTGAATTATTGTTAGATGACGTGTGATAAGTTGTGTGAGCAGATGAATGATCAGTGTTAAGGGCTTGTACTCAGTGGGGTTAGGGTGTATGACTGTAGAGCGTTTATGTCGTATCCGTGCTTCTTATTTCTCAATGGTAGTTGGAAGAGTTGGGAGTCGAACTTGGTTTTTGGGGTTGAGATTGATTATTGAACAACTAAGAGGTGTGATAGTGCGACTAGTATGACTATCACTGTGAGATTGATCGAACTAGTAGTTAAAAGATGTGTTAGAACATACATTCATGTGTGAGTACCTCTTGGTTTACATGTTCTTATAACCATGAATGCAGGGTGATAATCAGGTTCGAGAGAGTGGCCAAGTGTGAGTGTTGTTATACCGGTTTACCCTAGGTGGTAAGGGTATAGGAGGATTTTCTTAGAGTGACGTGTAGTAAGCGGGATCGCCCATTCTAGTCGAAAGTTGTGATGCTAGTTAATAGTTGGGCATGAGTAGCGTACTTATGAGCTACATGTGCAGAGGTGTTACACGCTCTAGTTAGGGAGCTTGTGAGTAAAGGTTTGTATGTGGATTGAAGTATAAATGTGCATGATAGATAAAGTGGTGTGTTGTAAGTGGTTAACAATTATGAGATTTTAAGTACAATGGACATGGCTGATTCGTGTTCAGAAGTTACTAGTGTGACCTTATAGCTTCCGCTGATGAATGGTAGTTTTCTCGCAAAACAGCTACTTACTTTGTATGAGTATACTCACTTTGGCGATGTTGCTAACCCTAGCATGTTTCTATGACTTTTTTTGCGACGAGATTTGGTTGTGAACGGTGGCCCATGCATTGTGGTAGCTGGAAAAAGATAGTGAACTAGGTTCTGAGGTTGTCGTCTTTTAGCTGTAATTTACTGTATGTTACTTAGAGTTTTGGAGTATTACACATACTTAAGTAATGTTTTCTCAAGAATAAATATATATGTGCACAAACTGAACAAGAAAAGATAAACCGAATAAGAGTTTCAATAATATAATAAATGAAAGTTAATACTTACCCAAGAAAACCAAGTCTTGTCTTTTTTTACTTAATCCTTGAAATCTTTAGTTGCACGCCTTTAGCCAATGAATCAACAATCATCAACTCAGTGCTAATGTGTTAAACGACCACTTTCTTACCTTTAACACATTATTTAATGACTAAGTATTTAATGTCGATATGCTTAATTCAACTACCACTTTGGTTGTTCTTAGCATAAAAATAGTACATGAATTGTCACAATGTATTTTATTAATGGCCTATGAATAGAGTGAACAACTCTAAGCCTATAAATGAAACTCTTCAACCATACACCATGTTAGAAAGCTTCAAAACATGATACATACTTGACTTCATAGTGGAAGTAGTAGTCAAAGTCTACTTTTGGCATTTTCAAGATACAACTCGATTGGCAAGTATGATAACATAACTAGATATGAATTACATTAATCAACATAGCCAACCAAGTATGAATAGAAGAAGTAGCTGATCACTTCTAAATTGTTTGTTCATCATAAGCCTATAATATTTTATTTCGTTAAATGAATCTCATATTTTTATTTATAGCATTTTAGTGGTCAACATTTGAGTTACTCTAAAATCTTTCTAACATCCCAACAACCAATGTTGAAGCATATAGAATCTTATTTATATGTTTCCGTTCGAGCTCATTTTTAGTACACTACATATGGCTAAAATTATCACCTTTCACCATGATTGCTACACTTGGTGAATAATTCTTCATCTGAATTCTCTCTAAAACTTTGATGTTGTAGATCTTTTGAGACAAACCCAAAATTCTAATAACATAAGTGCCTCACTCATATCCTTCATATCAAAAATTTATTCCACTAGTGGAATTCTTGTTTTAATTCATAAATGAATTTATTAAGCTTACAAACTAATCACCAAATTTCTTGCTATAGTAAATCCTCTTAATGTTGTTTCAATATTCTCATGTGAAACATGATCATGTTGTTCAACTTATTGTTCACCAAGTTTAAAAATTGCTTGAACCATATTGTCTACTAGACTATGATCAATAGCTTGTAGTACTTCCCAGACTAATTCTTCAGCACGCATTTGAACTTGAGGCGCATTGTTAACATTTAGTCCTTCACTTGAAGTGGCAAACTGAGCATCAAAATGATATTTCTCAAAATCAATATCTTGAGATCGATCTCTCCCACTAATCAAGTCATTCTCATAAAATTTTGTATCTCTTGATTCCACAAGATTTATTTCGTATTATCCTCTTTGAGCTTAGGAACATCATAAATTATTTTAGAGAAACTCATAGATCGGATTGCTATATTTACTTAATTATGCTCATGCTACTAAATTTGAAACTAGTATGAAGTATCTATCAATGTAGAAACATGGAAATAAATTTAGCGATATAAAACTTGCCAAGTTTTAATTCAATTAGATTCATTTCGACATAATGATAAAACTATCAACTTTGTTCTCTTTTTAAATCCTTGTGGGTAAATTAGAAAATATAATTTGATATTTATCCTAATTAACTTTGAAGTTAACATGAAATATGTTATACTAATGTAGAATTATTTAAAAAAATGAATATAGTGACATAAAACTTGCATGTGGGCTAAAGTTTTAATTTAATTGAATTTGTTTAAATATAATGATAAAACTATCAAATTATGTTCATTTTTCTAATCCATGTGGGTAAATTAGAAAATATAATTTAATATTATATCATAATTAATCATATAACATGATAAAAAAATTTGTGGGATAAGATTTATCATATTATACTAGATTAATCAGAGTCAATATTTATTATCTAAATGCGATTCAAACAAATTTTATTATAGTATTAATTAATTAAAGTTGTTGAGACTAATCTTTAATTTAATTAAAACTATATGAATCACTTAAACATACAAAATATCTAAACTCAATTATTGCTTTAAGCAATATATTTATAGTATTTTATTATCTAACTTAATATTGCAAACATAATAACAATAATCATGCAAACAAAATATAGATAATATAAATAAAAAATAGAGTCATCAATTTATTTATAAAGGAATAATACAAATACAAAATATTTCTAATAAAATAATATTATCTAAATACAAAATCATCCATTTATTTCTAATAAAATAATATTATCTAACTTAATATTGAATGAATAATTACAAAAAATAATAGTGCATATAAATATAGATAATAAAAAATAAAATTGAGTCATTCACAATTAATCCATTAAAAAATAATTTCATTATGTATAATTAATTAAAATTAGTATATCCATATTTAATTGATGATATGAAATTACTTCGGTAAAGAACCAATATAAATATCAAAATTGGCATCTAGCATAATAGTTCACCCACATAAACAGAGTCGTGAGTTCAATTTTCATATGTCATATATGGTAATAAAAATTAAAAAAAATAATACATATATATATATATATATATATATTTGTGTTTAGACTAGCACAATACGAAAACCAAATCTCAATAACATGCATCAACTAAATTTGATAAATGTTCAATAATCAAAATTATAATTTATTTGACCAAATTTAATAAGTAACAGATAATCAAGATTGCAATTTATATGATCAAATTTGTAAATGCCAAAAAAAAATGATGACATAAATATCACATGATTGATTATGCCAAAAAAAAAAAAAAAAAACCCGGTTTAACGTACATGACAAAGATAATGTCAAATAAAATCAAACAATTTTGATTATAGAAGCCAAAGATATTGCACATTAGTTAGTCTAAAACATATTATTAGACTACAAATATCACAATCAAATCTATATTTATTTTTTTAAAGTCGTCTTCAACCTTCAACTAAATTACAGATGTCAAATGTTATAGAAGAAAAATTGCCATAACTTTTGATTATGAATTCCAAATTTTACTATGTTTATATGAAAAACTCTTATAAATAAATTTTGTATATTGATTTATGATGTTATTTTTAAATAATAACCACAAAATAATAAAATTAATAAAATTAAGTGTACCTCTCATCATTGTTTTTGCTAATCGAGATGAAAGTCAATAATTACCTCAAATGA